>JAODAL010016987.1:0-79092 GCA_025379985.1 Phyllomedusa bahiana
AATAAGAGATAAAATTGAAATTTAAACCCTTTTGGGCTTGTGAATTATGCTACAGGAAAAAGAAATAAAATTTTGGCTAAAAAAAGACGGTTTTTCGGGGATCACCACAGCGAAAAACAACCTTTTTAACCCCCTGAAATTAAAAATTGGGGCAAACAATTTACCACCAAAACTAGTAGCTTTGTAGCGTGTTCCAATGCGGTTTTTTTTAACCCCCACAAAAACAAGAAAAAAAATTGAAATTTAAACCCCTTTGCTTGTAAAATTAAAGGGCTACAGGAAAAATTTAAAAATTTTTTGGCGTAAAAAATTTTTTTCTTTGGGATCACCAAATTTAAAAAACAACACTTAATTAACCCTGGATGAAAATTGGGGCAAACAATTTAGCCACCACAAACTAGTAGCTTTGTAGCGGGGTTACAATGCGGTATTTTTTTACGCCCACAAACAAGAATAAAATTGAAAATTAAAACCTTTTCTTTTGAATTACTACAGGAAAAAGTATATATTTTGGCTTTAAAAATGAGGGTTTTCTTGGATCCCTACAGCTGAATAACAACGTTTAAATTAACCCCGGGATGAAAATTTGGGCCAAAAAAAATTGAGCAGCCAAAAATAAAGTGGTATTTTTTTTTAAAAAAACACTGTTTTTTTTAAAAGGGAAAATTACAACGGGGAAACGGGCCCTTAGACCCCCCTTTGGGAATTTTCCAATTTGCTGTGAGCAGATGGGCTTTAAAAAATGTGTACACTGCAGGGGACGCACACTGGACTTCAGACCCCAATACCCCACAAAATCAGAAATAAAAACATTAAGAGAAACAGCCCCTCTGAGCAAGCTGAGACACCCCACAAAAATCACTGTAAAAGAATCATTTTCTTCAGTAACAATCAGCCGGGGCAGCACCCTTCCCTGATCCTACATGAGAGCGGTAAAGAGCCCCCAGCCCTCGCGCCCGGGCTTAAAATATTTCGGGAAATCACAGAATTTCCCCCCGGGCTCTGATTGGGTTCATCTCTGCACGTCATGCAGGCAAAGCCCTTTTCCTCCCAGAGTGTTTTTCCCCATGTAGCCCATGTGCTTTGCAGGGCCCTTTTATCAATCAAAACCCCACTTTTGTTCATCCTAAAGGGCCCCCCAAAATTCGACTTCGTTTTTGGGAACCCAATTTTCCTAAATTCTAAAAAGAATTCCACTGTTAAAACAAAATTTCGCCCATCTCTACTCTCACTGTTTTACCCTCCTCTTATCCTTAACGGGCACACCGCCCCGACGAGGGCGACCCTGCACGACTAATCCCTTGTACACACAAATCCCTTATCTTGCGCTGTGTCAGCGTATTATGGGTGCCAACAGGGAACAAAAGAATCACACGGTCAGGTTCATAGAATTAATGATCAAAAATGTACAAATAAATGGTGTCTATGGAGCATTACCACACAAGTTTGCAGCCAAGACACCTGGCGCCCCCATTAGGAGCGACTAACCACATGGTATAGCCTACAAGAGGTTCAAAATATATATCGCATTTATAAGCTTACCCCAGGTGCGTTTTGTCCAGCTGATAAGGACTTATCAATGAGGTATAGCAATAATCATATGGGCTAATTCAAGCGCCAATAGCTGTACTGTGACATTGTGTGACAGCAATACTTTATGTTTCAAGAGGTATAAGTATGCATAGATTAATACATAGTACCTTTGGGTTTTTAAGGGGATCAAGGGAAAAGGGGGGGAAAGCCCCAAAAAAGTCAAACCTTCCCCCTTTTGGGAGTGGTGTGCTGCTCTAGAGGGGTAGGTTTTCCAGGCACATGTGAAAATCCTGGAAGGATTATGTGCAGGAGTTCAGCCCCTCCTCCTGCAACTCCACCAATCATTGTGCCAACTCTTGAAGTGACTGCTCCTAGGCTGTCCTAGATCCTTCAAAAAGATATGTAATCCATTTCCCTATTCAGTATAAGAGTAGAAATCAACTACAACGTTTATCATTAGTTGTAGAGTCATCCGTTCAGGTCTCTGATCTCTTCGGTATCTCTAAAATCAAACTGCACATGTTTCGCTTTCTCACGCGCATGCGCAGAAGCAGTTCGACCCGTTATTATGATTCAGAAGCTTAATTGCACATGCGTCGGATGTTTTTCACTACTCTGTAATTGTACAATGCATATTAGATCTATACACAAGCTATCAAACTTGTGAAGGCAGTGATAGAAGTTTGTAGGGACCATCATACCACATATACCTGTAGAGACGCCCCTAATCGGAAGGGCATACATATAGATAACATGAAGAATCACCTCATGTTATATATCCAGGTGTCTGCTGGCAGGCCTACTAGAAGGAGCAGTGTGTACATACTATAGAAAAAGCAGAGGGTTATGGCATGTATATCCCATGAGAGAGTGGAAAGTCACATTTGAATGGCAAAATCACAATTAATATACAAAACAACCAGTCCATTGCCCCTTGTCACTCGATCATTGGTTGTTTTTGTATATTAAATATGATTTTGCCATTCAATTGCGACTTTCCACTCCCAGATGGGATAAACATGCCATAACCCTCTACTTTTTTCTATATTATGTACACATTGCTCCTTCTAGTTGGCCTGCCAGCAGACACCTTGATATATAACATGAGGTGATTCTTCATGTTATCTACAGTTGAAACCAGAAGTTTACATACACTATATAAAAAGACACATATGCATGTTTTTCTCTCTGTCTGACATGAAATCAGAATAAACCGTACCCGTTTATGTCATTTAGCATTGCCAACATTATTTACATTTGCCAAATGCCAGAATAATGAGAGAAAGAGAGAATTTTTTAAGGCATTTTTATTACTTTCTGCAAAGTCAAAAGTTTCCATACATTTCATTAGTGTTTGGGAGAATTGTCTTTAAACTGTATGACTTGGGTCAAACAGTTTGGATATCCTTCCACACGCTACTCACAATAGTTGGTAGGAAGTTTGACCCATTCTTCCTGACAGAACTGGTGTTAATGAGCCATGTTTGAAGGTTGCTTTGCTCACACCTGTCTTGTCAAAGACAATACATCATCATATGACCTTATTAGCTGTACGAAACGCATCTGAAGAAAACTTATTCATGTGATAGATATTTTGAACCTCTTGTAAGCTATACCATGTGATTTGTCAATCCTAACGGGGATGCCGGGTGTTTTGGCTGCAAACTTGTGTGGTAGTTCTTGGTAGGTGCCATTTATTTGTGCATTTTGGTCATTACTTCTATGTGTACCTGACTGTGTGATTCTTTTGTTCCCTGTGGCACCCATAATACACTGACATAGCACAAGATAAAGGATTTCTGCGTAGGGTGTACTAGGGATAAGTCGTGCAGGGTCGCTCTTGTTAGGACGGTGTCCCCACTAATGGTAAGAGGAGGGTAAAACAGTAAGAAGGGAGCGTTAGAACATATATATTTACTCAGGTACAGTATATACCACCCCCTCATACCTATCTACATGGGGAGGTTTTCCCAATGATTTAGTTCAGTTTTGTATTTTGCTTGGAACATATATTTTAAATAATTTATTAAAAATGATATTTTAGAGGTTTAGACGCTTTTGTGAAATATAGCAACAGTCAGCTATCCTGTGTGGTATAGTATGGAGGATCTGTCAGCTTTCCTGTGTGCTGTAGTGTAGAAGGTTTGTTGGCTGCTTGTCTGGTGTAGATTACAGGTTCTTTAAGCTGTCCTCTGTGGTGTACTATGGAGGATCTGTTGGCTCTCTCGTGTGGTGTAACATCTGTTACACCACACAAGAGAGGATGTGCCAAGGATCTGTTGGCACTTCTGTTTTGTGTTGTATAGAGGATCTGTCCTGTGTGGTGTAGTATAGACGATCTCTCAGCTCTCCTGTGTGTTGTAATATAGAAGATTTGTCAGCTCTTCTGTGTAGTGTAATATATCCAAGGGTGGGCCCCAAGACTGATTTCCTGTGGTGGGCCCAAAATACTCCAGTCGGACACTGGCTGTTGCTGTGGATGACAAGGTAGCGATCAAAGAGTTTCTTACAGCATCTATGCCCATTTGCAGGTTTTGAGGGTGAAAACCAGGGTGTTCTGCCATGCACTAAGTCCTAGGTCTGACCCAGCACTTGTCTCGGATGAACCATAACCAGGTGCCTGGTGTACTGACCTAGCTAAAATAGAGTAAGAGCTCAGACGCTGCTCCATCGACTCAAGCTAGAGAATGTTATATTCATCAAGTTCAATTCCAGACTGTAATATCTAGTTCAGAAACTGCATTATGTGTCTCAGTCCAAAACTACTGAGCTGCGCTTCTAGTTTATGGTGTAAGCATACGAAAAATTAGAGAGCGATCTTGTGGTGATTGTGCCTAGTTCTTCTACATTACATAAATGCCTATATCCTTCTTAGGGCATTGTTACATGTGGCATTTTTATAGCCTGTTTGTATTATAGTGGATGGATGAAAGAAATGGAGGTATATAGGGCCCACTATGATTCTACCATACAACGGCCCATGTAAACCTTGTCTGGTCCTATGTGCATAACTTTCGGAAGTTGATTGTCAACTACACACATCTGAACACTAAACATGTATCTCAGAAGACATTACATTGTTAGACATACCATGTTTTATTTGGTCTGGAATACAGGTTCATAAAATCTTTCTAGCCATAAATATTCATGAGGATTATGAAGAAAGATTATAAAGGCAGTAAAACTCTTATGTTCTGTCACAGTAGAGTCACGTTTAGTCAAAATACATGAAAACCTGTGAAAATGAGAATGAGAACAGTCGCCATCACCAAAACTTCAGGCAACTATAAAAATATATACTGTAGCTCAAAAAATATGCCTACCCCCTCCAAACTTTACACTATTTATTGTAGAACTTCTCAGTCAATAATTGTGGCCAGTCCTTTGTTGGCTCTCTTCTACAACACTCTTATGGGATGGTTTTCATTAGACTTTTGTGTCCATTCAGCCTTCTGGATCACTCAGCTTTGGGTTGATTTCATCCTAAATAATATTTTAGGTGCTGAATTCAAAGGATTACTTCATTTTTCAAATCACACCATTTAATGGACCTCTTCAATTGCAAAGCTATAACTACAGAACAGTGTCACTGAAACAACAAATATTAGATATTTGATATGAAAAACATCAGTGTCACAGAGGAAAACAAATATCCCATAAAACTTAACATTTATTTTAAATAATTAAAACCCTAGTATAACAAATTCACATAACACTGTCTGGGTCATAAAAGTTTGTTGCTCAATCTTCTGAAGACTGGTGAGTTTAAGGGTGTAAAACCACTGCTGCTAATCAAGAGGTAACATTCATCCTAAAAATTTATAAAGGACTGAAGTAATATCAACATTTATAGGGGAGGACTTGCTTGAGGGGAATCTTAGCCTAGTTAGACCCTACAAAGTGACCCTGAGCGGTGACCCACCCCTAAAGGGGTGACTTCGCAATCTATCCCTTAAACATCCTATAAATCCACATAAATCAAATATATAGCCCATGTAAATCCATGTAAACCTTGAACTGGCCCTATATGCATAACTTTCAGAAGTTGGTTGTCAACTACACACATCTGAACATTAAGCGTATCTCAGAAGACATTAAATTGCTAAACATACCACCTTTTATTTGGTCTAGATTACAGGGTCATAAAATCTTTCTAGCCATTAATATTCATTAGGATTATAAAGAAAATTTATAAAGGCAGTAAAACTCTTATGTTCTGTCACAGTAGAGTCACGTTTAGTCAAAATGCATGAAAACCTATCACTGACAGGGTCATACACCCTCACATGGAACCACACATCCTGTTGTTTCTGCTTCTTTATATGTTTTTTGCTCTATCTGCCCACTGATGTAATTTGCTGTGGAAATGCATTTGGACTATATATTTGATTTATAGGGATGTATAGGGTGTTTAAGGGATAGATTACGAAGTCACCCCTTTCGGGGCAGGTGCTCTGCTCAGGGTAAGATTCCACCCAAACAAGTGCTCCCCTATATGTTTTGGTATCCCTTCAGTCCTTTATACATTTGTAGGATGGATGCTACCTCTTGATTAATAGCGGTGGTTTTACACTTTTAAACCCACCGGTTTTCAGAAGAGAGAATAACAATTTTTTTTGATCCAGACAGTGTTATGTGAATTTGTTATATGAGGGTTTTAATTATTTAAAATAAATGTTAAGTTTTATGGGATATTTGTTTTCCTCTGTGACATTTATAACTACAGAACAACAGAAGTTACAGAACAATGTGACTGAAACAAAGAAATCCACCCTAAACGATGAAATAAAAGTTGAGACCAGCATTACTTCTTCATGATATTTGCCACCAGATTCATTTGAGTACCTAGCAAAAGCGGATTCATCTATGAGACTGCCAGATGGTGAGATAGCGCTCCATAGAACTTTCTATGCCTGATCCAACATCCAAAGATGGCATGCTTTCCACAGTTCAGCTAGTGCTTAACATTGCTCTTGGCCATTGCACATGGTTAAGTATTCTGTTCCCCAGCAATGGAAACCCAATACTAATAGAATGAGGTTGTGCTGTCAGCTTCATGCTGGGTGTCATTACACAAGCAGCAGATCAATATAGATGCCTGTGTATTATGAAAGAGGAAGCTGGAAGCAGCAGCAACAGGTAAACCCTATAACACTAATGTCCTCAGTGTGCTGTGATTTACCATTCAGATACTTTATCCCCACACAGTTGGTTTTTCCCAGAGAAGGAATCTCACCAGATTGTGACCCCTCTCTAACAAAAATGAAATTAAACCTTTGTCGCTGTAATGGTGAGGGAAGCCATCTGATTTGCTAATGACATGTATTTGAGAAAAGTCTCACCATTTTATATACTTTAATTTTTGTTATTTTTGTGTGGTGGTGATAGCTTCTCTTCAAAGCACCCGGCACCTATTAAAACTGCTTTGTCATCAATACTTTACACTATGTACTTATTATACATATTCCTCATTGTTTGTAGGGTGATCCCACGCCATAAAATGGTAATTATTTGCTAGAATATACTGAAGCACATACCATACAGTAACTATACTGCATTGGATATCAGGTCATATGTAACTCAATTTGGTGCAGTGGTGGGTCCAGGTATGGCTCTTGCCCACAGCCACAATGTGATCAGGGGTTATAATTGGGGTTATAATTGTAACAAGAAAAAAAAAAACTTTTTTCTTTTCTTTCTTTTTTTTTTTACAAAAACTGAACCAGTTTTCTCATAGGTCAGGTTTGGTATCACTGGTCAACCCCATTCATTGGAATAGTAAGTAAACTGCATTACCAGACATTGCCCTTGGACAAGACTTCTGCTGGTTTTAAAAAGTAAAGATTTTTTTTTTTATCCTGGATAACCTCTCTAAAATTGAGCAACACTGTAGCTGAAAATGTACATTCTAAAAATGGAACATGTATCGCCTGTAACTGAAGCTACCTGGCACGTCTCAATGAACCTTCAATGAACAACTTAATTATAATTAATGGCCAATCATACTTGTTTTGACAGCATGCAAGAGAGTCTGCTTGTGGCGAGCATTTATTTACTAAAGCACCGGCAGCAGTCTGTGCATGGCGTTCTGGGAACTGGCACCCATCGATATCATGGCTAAAAGTTTGACGGAAATAGATCCTTTATGTATTAACTCCAACAGCTGTAAATTTACATCACAAAACTCTGGCTGTGTAATTACGTGGACAAGGTAATTATCACATGATGAATGTGTGAATCTGCCTAACGGGTTCATTTTCAATGGAGTCTTTCAATAATTGCAAGTCTAAAGATTGGGACATATTAAAGCCACAGTACAGTGAATCCTGCCGAGAATTAGATAATTTTGTTTCAGCCATGCAAAGCATTCAAATCTCTTCGGCTTCCTTTCGATTAAAATATTTTATGACAGGTTTATAATATTAATTTCCTCTCCTATCCATGCAATTCTAGTGAGTGTTTGCTTAATGATATAAATCAGCATCTGCAGTAGACAGAACAGCAGAAGAAATGATAACTGTTGTACAGATTGTGATATCGTTAAATATTCCTGGTCTCAGGCCAGCAGATTATTACACTGGGCACATCCTTAACGCTTTCGTTTCAGGTGGTATTGTTTGAATTTGGAATTTGAAAGAGACTTTTAACTAAAGACTAGTGTTGAGCGATTACGTTGGCCATCGACATCGGTCGATGGTCGATGGCCGACCATCATCGACAAGATATTCGATGGTCGATGGCAGATTATGATCGATGACCATTAAAGTCTATGGGAGAGCAACAACAGCTTCATTCTTACACCCAAACAGGGCTGGAGAAGCTGGAATTAACATCCACAACAGTCAAATTGATACGTGCTACATATTAGGCAACACACTTAGGTTATAAAAGCCACAGAAAAAAAATCACAGAACATTCACTATCGCTGTCTTGCACCAAAGCATGAGCCTTAAACCTGCATGACCCAGCCACAAATTAAAAAGTGCCAGAAGGCAGTATGATTTGAACCATCAATTTACTTGAACTGGACATTGAATATCCCTGTCCTGGAACGCAGCATGAGCCCCAAACCTGCATGACCCCCAGATTTAAAAAGTGCCGGAAAAAGGAGTCTTTGAACCACCATTTTAGTTTCACTGGACATTGACTATACCTGTCCTGGGCCACAGCATGAGCCCCAAACCTGCATGACCCAAGATTAAAAAGTGCCGGAAAAAGGAGTCTTTCAACCACCATTTTAGTTGAACTGGACATTGACTATACCTGTTCTGTAACACAGTATGGCCATTAAACCTGTCTAACCCACAGATTAAAAAGTGCAAGAAAAAGGAGTCTTTCAACCACCATTTTAGTTGAACTGGACATTAACTATACCTGTCCTGGACCGCAGTATGACCATTAAACCTGTCTGACCCACAAATTAAAAAGTGCCGGGAAAAGGAGTCTTTGAACCACCATTTTAGTTGAACTGGACATTGACTATACCTGTCCTGGGCCACAGCATGAGCCCCAAACCTGCATGACCCCAGATTAAAAAGTGCTGGGAAAAGGAGTCTTTGAACCACCATTTTAGTTGAACTGGACATTGACTATACCTGTCCTGGGCCACAGCATGAGCCCCAAACCTGCATGAACCCAGATTAAAAAGTGCCGGAAAAAGGAGTCTTTCAACCACCATTTTAGTTTCACTGGACATTGACTATACCTGTCCTGGGCCACAGCATGAGCCCCAAACCTGCATGACCCCAGATTAAAAAGTGCCGGAAAAAGGAGTCTTTCAACCACCATTTTAGTTGAACTGGACATTGACTATACCTGTTCTGTACCACAGTATGACCATTAAACCTGTCTGACCCTCAAATTAAAAAGTGCCGGGAAAAGGCGTCTTTGAACCACCATTTTAGTTGAACTGGACATTAACTATACCTGTCCTGGGCCACAGCATGAGCCCCAAACATGCATGACCCTAGATTAAAAAGTGGCGGAAAAAGGAGTCTTTCAACCACCATTTTAGTTTCACTGGACATATACTGTCCCTGTCCTGGGTAGCGCTTGCCCCTCCGTATGAGTGCGGAACAATTGAGCTTCACTTGGAAATACTGGTGGTTAACGCTCCTGTTCCACCCAGGTGCCCTTTTTCTTGGCATTCTTTTTCTCATTTTACTCAACGTGCTGGAGGAAATTGTCTCTGTACTTTGTTCTCTGTCCGTGCTCCATACTCCATGTCCTCTGAATAACCTACATCTGGTCAAGTTTTCCTGTACCTCCCTTGTACAATTTAGAGGAATTTTTTACCAGCTATTTTGTACATGCAAGTTTTTTAGTAGTTTAATTCTAGAAAACACATTTTTAAAATAGGATGGAATCCCACCATGTCTTTGTTTCTCTTTTTTTAATTGTATTAAATGGGTTGTCTCAATGCAGGGATTGATAGCTATGTTAAAGATCTTGCAAAAACAAGTCATTTTGCAATATGTGTCCATTAACAGTGTCCTACCTATTCCTGTTTCTGACAGCACCATCACCCTTGAGCCACTCTTGACAATTGTGAAGAAAAAATGTCTGTTAGAAACAACATTTTTTTTATAATAGGACCTGTAGTATAGCTGCATGTCACAGCAAAATGACCCCAAAATTCAAAGCATGACCCGTGAGCCATTTTGGACAATTGTGAAGAACAAATGTCTGTTAGAAACAACATTTTTTTTGTAAAAGGACCTGTAGTATAGCTGCACGTCACAGCAAAATGCCCCCAAAAATTCAAAGCATGACCCTTGAGCCACTTTGGACAATTATGAAAAACAAATGTTTGTTAGAAACAACATTTTTTTTATAATAGGACCTGTAGTATAGCTGCATGTCACAGCAAAATGCCCCCAAAAATTCAAAGCATGACCCTTGAGCCACTTTGGACAATTGTGAAGAACAAATGTCTGTTAGAAACAACATTTTTTTTATAATAGGACCTGTAGTATTGCTGCATTTCAAAGCAGCATGACCCAAAAAATTATAAAAATGACTTCTCAGCCACTGTTAAAAATTGTGAGGGAGAAATGCCACTTAGAAGCCACATTTCTGTTCCAAAGGACCATGATTATTGCTGTATCTCACAGCAACATGACCCCAAAAAATTATAAATATGACTTCTCAGCCACTATTAAAAATTGTAAGGGAGAAATGCCACTTAAAAGCCACATTTCTGTTCCAAAGGACCATAATTATAGCTGTATCTCACAGCAACATGACCTTAAAACCATTGACAATGCGAAAACTTCTAAAGATAAAGTGAGTAAATGGAATACGGTGTTGTCATGAAACCTTGCTGTCTTTTACAGTCTCCTCACAGCAAAACCAGCAAAATGAACTGTTGGGAAAAGAGAATAAAAAATTGCAGTAAGAAATGATCATTTTAAAAAAAAGTTTTCAAGGGACTATTTCTGTTTGAAGAGGAATGTGAAGTAGACCGGCAACTAATCGGTGACCTCGGCAATTGGGGCCACAACATCATCAGAGATCCATGCCTGATTCATCTTGATGAAAGTCAAACGATCCACATTATCTGTGGAAAGCCGGATGCGTTTGTCTGTAATGACTCCTCCAGCTGTGCTGAAGGTCCGCTCAGATATGACGCTGGCTGCTGGGCAGGACAACACCTCTATGGCGTGGCGAGCGAGCTCGGGCCATTCGTCCATTTTGGATACCCAGAAGTCTATTGGTCCGAACACATACAAAAACATCGGTGTTGAGACACAGATAGTCGTGCACCATGATCTTAAGCTGGTCTCTGTGTGTTGGATGTGTGCCCTGCATTGCATGCGTTGGTGAGGTGGTAAATAAAGATTGCCAGAGGTCACCCATTAGGCTTCTGCCACCTTGCCTGCTGCCGCTACGGCTACTTGGCACTCTACTGCTGTCACGTCGCTGATGTTGTTCCACCGTGACATTTGGGGAACGTGAAGCAGACGCAACAGATGTCTCCAGTTGATCAATCAGCAAGGTCTCCATTTCCTGCATTTTACTCTCTATTTGGGTGGGTGGAAGGAAAGTGCTGAGTTTTGTTTTGTACCGGGGATCCAGGAGGGTGGCCACCCAGTAACTGTTGTTCATTTTGATGGCCTTAATGCGAGGATCATGTTGGAGGAAATGGAGCATCCAAGCACTCATGTGAGAGATGGAGCCTTGATTTCCCAAGCCTCTGGGTCGAGGGGCACTAGCAAACTGATCTTCCTCATCTTCCTCCTCCGCCTCAAATTCGCGCCAACCTCTTTCCAAGGCAGGGACGTCGGTAACGTCGGTGTCTAGGAATACCTCCTCCTCCTCCTCCTCCTCCTCCGCTTCCTCCGGCACAGCTTCAACACAGCCCTGACTTGCCTGAGATGATGCACCCTGAGAGCTGATGCGCCACCTTGCACTAGCCCTGGACCCCGAACCACTGCCTAATGAAGACCGATGAAAATGTTAAACATTCGGGCCGTGTGGATTTGACGGAGAGAAAGGCTCTGTGTCCGCATCTGTGTCCGTCTCCTCCTCCGTCGCTGGCGGGACCTGTTGTTTCAGAGTGTCCAACGATCGTTCCAGAACTAAGATCACCACAATGCTCATGCTGACAAGGGCATTGTCCGCACTGACCATTTTGGTGGCTTCTTCAAAACTGGCAAGGATGGTGCAGAGCTCTTTCACCTGCCTCCACTCTCGGTGGCTCAACACCCCGAGGTCCGCACCACTGCTTGTCAGGCCATGTGTCACTTCGTACTGCGTAATGGCATTGCGCTGCTGCCACAATCGCTGGAGCATGTGGAGGGTGGAATTCCAGCGTGTTGCCACGTCAACAATGAGACGGTTGACGGGGAGGCCGAGCTGACGCTGCAACGCAGCCAGGCGGGACGAAGCAGGGTGCAAACGGCGGAAGTGCGAACTTAGACTTCGAGCCTTCCTCAGCAGGCAGTCCAGACCCGGGTAGCTCTTTAGAAATTTCTGGACGACAAAGTTCATGGAATGTGCCAGGCAAGGGATGTGCTCCAGCCTACCGATCTTAAGGGCGGCCAGCAGATTTCGACCGTTATCGCACACCACCTTGACTGGCACAAGGTTATTGTCACCCAGCCAGCGCTCGGTCTCATTTAGGAGAGCCGTCCACAGCTCCTGACCTGTGTGTGGACGGTCTCCAAGACAAATTAATTTCAACACGGCCTGGTTTCTCTGGGCACGTGATGCCACCAGAGGACCTTGGGGGAAAGAGCCCTGCACCATCCCTGCGGTTTTGAAGAGCGTGCGCCGAGCCTGAGAGCCACCGTCACCCCCAGAGACATCCACCCAGCTCACCCAGTGAGCTGTCACAGAGATATAGCGGCCTTGGCCGTGCTTACTAGTCCATGTGTCGGTGGTCAGATGGACATTTCCGGCCACAGATGCAGACAACGCGCTTGAAATTTTAGATGACACGTGGCTGGCCAGGGCAGGGACGGCTTTTCTGGCAAAGAAATGCCTGCTCTGCATCTGGTATTGGGGGCAGGCAAGGGCCATGACGTGGCGGAACCCATCTGTGTCCACCAGACGGAAAGGCAACATTTCCAAGGCCAAAAGCCTGCAATGCCGACATTCAGGCTTTTGGCTTTGGGATGGTTTGGGTTAAAGTGTTTCTTCTGCTCCCAAACCTGGAAGACAGAAGGCTGGCTGCTAGACTGGCCGCTGTACGGCGTGCAGGTCATCAAACTGGCGGGAGGAGAAGGGGTAGGATGGGTCTCTGGTGGTGCTGGTGGTACTCGGGCGACGGTGGAGGCTGAAGCGGAGGCTGATCCCTGATCATGACTCTGAGAGACATGGGCAGCTGAGGAATGCTTGGTGATGCCGGAGGAGGAGGAGGCGGAGACAGAGGGTGTGACAGTGGTTGGAGACCCGGCGTCGGTCTGGCCTTTTTTGGCCAAGTGTTGCCTCCATTTCAACATTCGCTGCATGTGACTAGACATGTTGGTGGTGGTTAACCACCTAAGGTTCTTGCCTCTACTTATGCGTTTACGGCAAAGGCGGCATATGACATCGCTGGGTGAATCAGAGGCTTGCTCAAAGAAGGCCCAGGTTTGAGAGGTCCTGGACCTTTTTGACGGCGATAAGCGAGGAGCGGGGTTTGCGCTGACCGTGGCTGGCGGAATCATATCAGCGGACTTCTGCGACCGCCCTCTCCCTTTTTGAGGCGGAACCCGTACTGACACTACCCCATCGTCTTCCTCCTCGTCCAGTGATGAAGCGCTCGCAAGCAAATTCTGCTGAAAAGACCACGTTGGATCCGCAATGTCGTCATCATCATCATCAACACAAGTGACTTCGTCGTCCTGACACTCTGCATCCAGGAGCTGCGGGCTACAAGCAAGAGGGACTGCAAGGCGTTGCCGACTGCCCGGGATTTTTGCCGATTGACCGGCTTCCTTCTCCTCCTCTGATGGCATCAGTAACTGGGCATCAGAGCAGAGAAAATCATCCTCTTTGGCCTCTTGATCTTTTAACATGCCTTCTGACCCCAACCGCATTTTGTCATCAAAGAGGTCTTCAGAAAATGGATTATCCACAGTGGTGGGTACACGAGTTGACATTTGGGCTGCTTCATGTTGGACGGATGCTGATGATGCTGATGACGACATTTGTGGCCGTGACTGGGAGGACGAGGAGGTAAGACTGCTGGATGCAGGTTGCATTAACCACTGAAGGACAGATTGGCGATGCTGTTCGTTACTGAGATTCACAGGGCCCTGACCCAGCGATGACAGACCTGACGGTCCTGCAACTGACGATCCGCTGGCATGCGTGTTGTCGCCAGCACTGGAAGGAGCACCTTCTCTCATACCTCTACCTCCATGTCCTACCCCCCTCTTTGCTCGCTTACCACCTGAATTTCGCTCCATGTTCAGAAATATATAATTATTAGATTTTTTGTTATTGTTTTGGAAAGTCTCTTATTAAAAGAAGGCAAATCACAGCTATTCTCAAATCCCTCAAATCAAAACAAAATTGCTGGATTCAAATTTAACTGCAAAGTAGATCTATCAACAAAGCTTGACTGACCAAAAGTGAAAAAAAACACCTGTCTGAAATGTATACGGATATTAAAAGGTATTTTTGGCACCTTTCAATTCACCTGTGGTGACTACAAAATTGCTGTATTCAAATTTAACTGCAAAGTAGATCTATCAACAAAGCTGGCCTGTGCCAAAGTGAAAAAACACGTATCTGTAATGTATTCGGATAATAAAAGGTATTTTTTGGCACCTATCAATTCACCTGTGGTGACTACAAAATTGCTGTATTCAAATTTAACTGCAAAGTAGATCTATCAACAAAGCTGGCCTGCGCCAAAGTGAAAAAACACGTATCTGAAATGTATTCGGATAATAAAAGGTATTTTTGGCACCTTTCAATTCACCTGTGGTGACTACAAAATTGCTGTATTCACATTTAAGTGCAAGGTGCCTCAATGAACAAAGCTGTAGTGCGAAAAAGTGAAAAAACACGTATCTGTAATGTATTCGGATAATAAAAGGTATTTTTGGCACCTATCAACCTGTGCTGACTACAAAATTGCTGGATTCTAATTTAACTGCAAGGTGGCTATATCAACAAAGCTGGAATGGGCAAAATTGAAAAAGAACACCTATCTGAAATGTATACTGATAATAAAAGTGGAGTTTTGCACCTAACAAAGAGACCTGCAGTTACTAGAAAAGATCTGTATCCTAATATAATTTCAGGCTGCCCAATATCCAGGAAATATTTCAATAGAAAACTGTTAATAATAAAGCTATTGCAGTGCAATGTATACACGAAGTCTTGGTTAACTTTAACCATTATTCTTTAAACAGCTTGTCTGTGTTCGCCCGCGGAACCCCCCCCCCCTGCTCCCTCCCGTGACTTTACAGCGGTAGATGCTCCTTTAAGATTCTCTACCTAACTACATAAAATCTTCCAATCTCTGATCTAACTAAGTTGTAAGGATCACAGCTAACAGTAGAGCTTTCTCTGTGAAGAAATAGAATAATTTCGCTGAGCTGTTTGGACACAGGAAGAGCGCACGTCCTACTGCTATGAGACGCTGAGAGACACTGATCATGAACAGGAAGGGCTGTTCTATGTAAAACGAGGTCATGTGATTTTTCCAGCCAATCGCAACCATACACATCCCAGTGATGACGTCGCATACACATCTCACCGTGCTTTATTCTGTAAGCTGATTTAATGGCCGCCAAAATGACAGGAAGCGCCGAAAATGGCACCATGTTAATAGATGATGCACAGATTTTAACCTAAATTATCGCATGATCTAAAAATTTCGATCAACATAAAAACTGTGCCGATTTCAACTTTGTCGATAATAATCGCTCAACACTACTAAAGACCACTGGATGTGTGCCCGTGTCTAGTATGGTAGCCCATCCAAATTCACCTAAATGGACAGAGTTGCAGTATCATACATAGCTTCACTCAAAAAGACTTTCCAGAAATTGGAAAATCATAATAAGTTATATAGATGAGTCTTTAGCTCAGAATTTTATTGTCACCTATAAAATGTAAGAATTAAAAACAGAACAACCTGTACAAGCTTCTCCAGCTTAACCAGTTCCTGACCAGGCATATTTTTGCTGGTACAGGTAGGCTTAAACACTGTGACACTTTCTTACGCTTGGCTATGTAACACATTTTTTCAGGTTTTTTTGTAATTTTTACATTAGATTACATTGCATTGTCATTTTTACATTAGATCTTTAAAAAAAAAATCAAGGCAAATGCTAAAAAGAAAATAAATAAAAAATCTGGTATTTATTTATTTTTTTTTAATGCCAAAAAATAAACTAAAATAAGTTTGATAACAGTGTAGTTTTTTTCCGTTACGGACAATTTTATATAGGTGATATATGGTTTGAGGTTTATTGTGGGCGGGGCTAATTGTTGTGGTTTGATCTGTTTTAGGGATTTTAATTTTTTGTTGTGTATATTTTTATTTATTTGTTTTACATTTTGTGCCCCCCCATTGCTGTTCTTGCTGATTTCCCCTATAGCTGATATTTTAGCCCAGGTTACAGGGGAAACACACCCTTCAGCACAGACTTTTGAGCTGATCTGAGTCTGATAGGACCCAGCAGCAACCGCAGTTAATGCGCCCAAGCTATTATGTTACCAAGAAGCTGGAAGTGGGAAGGTTTCTGGCTGATCTGTGTATGCAGCACTCATTAAAGAATACCTATCACCTCCACACAAACACACAGAAATTGATAGTAGATGAAATTATAAGACTTTTCTCAAATACATGTTATTAGCAATCCAGAGGATTTCCCTCAGTTTTACAGGGGAACAGGTTTTACTTTCACTTTGTAACTCAGGAGATCCATATCATTGTGTGGAACATACCAACTGTGCAGGGGGAGCTGAGGGCATAGCTGCTTGTACAGGGAGATCTGTGTCTCTCACTACATACAGCACAGCACACTGAGACAGAGTTTACCTGTTGCTTCAGCCTCCTCCTCCATAGAATACAGGCATCTATATACACTGCTGCTGGCATGCACATGATGTAGACTTACAGGCTTCTCCCTGCACAGTGGACTCTCCCAGCTCAGATGCAGGAGATTTGATACAACTGTCAACATTATCATCCATCAAGCTGTCATGTGCCAACTTGGCCCAACTTCAGAGCTGTCTTAAAGGGTCAGCACTTTTTTAAAAACTGAATTACAGGTGAAATGCTTTGATTTTCCCAATTAAGCATATTTGAAAAAGTGTTTGTATTTTAGTCTTCTATTACTTCATAAGGTTTCTCTGAAGGTGATAGGTACTCTTTATGCCATGTGTATAAAATGTTTGGCATGGACAGTTCATTATCATCCCTGCCCTCTTAGTTGAGAACCCAGCTGCTGCTTACAGCCAACTTTCCACACCCACAACTGCAAAATCAGCATGCAGCTCTGAACTCTACATGGACGTTTCATGACATCTGATCAGAGCTATATGCCAATTGCCCGGACATGAACAGTAAGCAGGTGATCATCAAATATTAAAAAAAAACAAACAAAAAAAAAAACAGATTTTATTAATACAAAAAAGTTTTTTCTTTTTAGAATGTCCAAATATATGGATGGTGGGCAACCATAGCAAGAGCCCTTTCGTTTTCCTGATTGGTAAAAGTACAAGGATGAAGAGCCCCAATCTATTACCTTTTGATAGCCAGATCTAAACATAGGTCTGCACAGCTCTTGAACAGACCTATGTGTCTCCATGCTTACAGACATGTTAATAAAGTTTATTCATATAAAAATTAAATCTTAATCTAAGCCTTAGACCAAACACATGTCCTCATATAAAAAGAAGTATAGATATATTCAATAAAATTAATCTGGCTCAATTTAGTATTCGTAACTCACACATTGATAGGAAATCCATAAGATGAGATAAGATGTATGATAAGTGCTGAACTCACCACTCACCGGTACTCTAAAATTACATAGTTACATAGTTACATAGTTTGTAAGGCCAAAAAAAGACATATGTCCATCCAGTTCAGCCTATTTTGCTAAAGTGTTGATCCAGATGAAGGCAAAAAACCCCATGAGGTAGAAGCCAATTGTCCTCATTTCAGGGGAAAAAAAATCCACTCCAATCGACTCCAATCTGGCAATCAGAATAAATCCCTGGATCAATGACCAGAGATCAACGAACCTTCTCCAGAATATCTTGTTATATCTTGTTATATTATTACACTCCAGAAATGCATGCAGACCCTTTTTGAACTCTGTTATTGAATTCACCATGACAGTTTCCTCTGGCAGAGAGTTCCACAGTCTCACTGCTCTAACGGTAAAGAATCCCTTTCTATGTTTATGTAGAAACTTTCTGTCCTCAAGATATAGAGGATGCCCCCTTGTTCTGGATACAGTCTTGGGTATAAAAAGATCTTGAGCGACATCTCTATATTGACCTTTAATATATTTAAACTATTATGTCCCCCCAAAGCCGTCTTTTCTCTAAACTAAATAACCCTAATCTTGCAGTCCACCCAGTCCTTTAATTATTTTTGTTGCCATCCTTTGTAACTGTTCCAGCTCTACAATGTCTTTCCTGTGAACTGGTGCCCAAAACTGTACACGATATTCCATGTGTGGGCTAACCAATAAGAGAATAATGTTCTTATCATGTGCATCTATGCCCCTTTTAATACAATCCATGATCCTATGTGCCTTGGCAGATGCTTCCTGACACTGGCTGCTACAGTTAAGTTTACTGTCCACCAGGATTCCCAAGTGCTTCTCCATGTCACTTTTACCCAGTGTTTTTCCGTTTAACATGTAATCATGAAATGGATTTTTCCTCCTCATGTGCAAAACCTTGCATTTATCTATGTTAAACCTCATCTGCCACTTCTCTGCCCAGGCCTCCAACTTATCCAGATCCCATTATATTAACACATTATCCTCTATTGTGTTGATTACTTTACATAGCTCAGTATCATCTGCAAAGATTGATGTTCTACTGTACAATCCATGTGAAAGATCATTACTGAAAATATTAAAGAGGATAGGGCCCAATAGTGAGCCCTGTGGTACACCACTAGTAACAAGGATCCAGTCTGAGTATGTACCGTTGAACACCACCCTTTGTTTTCTATCACTGAGCCAGTTACTTACCCACCTGCACACATTTTCCCCCAGTCCAAGCATTCAACCTTTTATGTGGCACTGTATCGAATGCTTTGGAAAAATCTAAATATATGACATCCAATGTCTCACCCCGATCCAGTCTAGAACTAACTTTCTCATAGAAGCTGATGAGATTAGTTAGTCCAGGATAGCATCTCTTAGAAAAGCTTCAAACATTTTAACTACAACAGAGGTTAAACTTACCGGCCTATAGTTTCCAGGATCACTTTTTGACCCCTTTTTGAATATTGGCACGATATTAGCTATGCGCCAATCCTTTGGGACATACCCCGTTATTATAAAACTTACTAAGAAAATAATGGAAATTAAAAAGTAAGCATTAACAACTCTCCGTTCTGGATGCAGAGTTTTGGGGACCATTCCAGAGATAGCGGTAGGACCTACACCTATTACAAAGTGATGGCAGTTTCTCTTGAGATGCCATTAATGTGTGAGATGGAAACACTTCTTTAAACTCTTTTGAAAGTCTGACCACACCCCGAAGTACGTAGACGTATCTGGTCACTAGTAACCAGACGTAGTCATTTAATTGATTAGTAACTCCTGATGCTGTAAACAAATATAGGGATATATAGACTTGTTGTCATTGGTAATGACCTTACCCTGTCTCTCATGCTTTTCTTAATATACCCTTCTTAATAATAGAGAGTGATCATCCTGAAAAGCATTGCCCTATGTTGGAACCTGTTTCTATTTAACCCTTCCATACCCATGTCATCCCTGTACGTTTGTAACATTTTCAAAAGACTTTATTTAAGCAAATATGAAACACACAGGAATATGCAGACAGTCCACAAAAGTGTCTCTATAATGGAGTGGATTCTTGGGGATGTGGTTGCCCATGCTCTGTAACTGCAGTTAGGTATGTGAGGGTAAGCAGGAACAAAAACAGCCTAGGAGTAAGACACTGGATAAACAGAGGCAAAAGGAGACTTGGACTACAGGTACCAGCAGGACTTGATATAGCTGACATTCAGGAGTCTGGACCAAGCAGGCAAAACAGACAGGGATTGTGATGGGATGCAGACACCAGGACAAGATCCAAGCCAAACAAAGACTTGTACTAAAGGTACCAGAAAGACTTGAAGTAGAAGACATGAAGGAGTCCGGACCAGACAGGGAACACAGACAGAACTTTGGTTCAGCAGGAGTACAGGAACTAGAACCACAGATGGATTGAATCACTGTGCAATGACACTGGATGCACACAAGAAACTCAGGTCCTGAATGCAACAAATGGCAGGACTAAATAGTTGATCTAGGAAAAGGGATGGGCGTCAGCTGTGACTTCTGAGGATAGGTTAACTATTGCCCTGCTGGAAGGCATGGAACACACTGAACCAACCCTCAGGGTTAACGAAATGAAGTAAGAAAAGCCCGATCCTTACAACGTTTCTTCCTAAGAGAAAGTAGGATTCCAAGGAGGAAGAAGAGATTGGGTTTGGTACTTCACAAAAGTATATGCATATATCATACCAACATGTAATTTCAAGAACATAGGACAACAAAATACTTGAAGTAATACTGTTCTCCTCTAGCTGCGTAACTGCACTGATAATATAAGGCTGACAGTGACCTGTAGAGTTTCTCCTATTATTCTTGTAAGGGAAACTATATAGGGCACAAACATTTGGAGAGGGAAAGCAAACAACCTAACCTTCTGTCCTGTCTGGCAAAACCCAAGATTAAAAAAAAATGGGCAGTGGACAGAACTAACTACATCTATGAAGGGCAGTAAGCATGCTTTGGTTATCATAATGTACTAAAGTGATATATGCATTGATAGTGTGCATACTGCCACTTCTACTATAGGTATAGGTTTGTTACAAGTTTGATATTTTTGAATTAGTGTGGTTTTTAAGCATGTTTATGGCACCCATGCAGTGTATATTGGAGTGTGTATCTAGGGTGTGACAGGATGAGTCATCGAGAGGTGGGACCGCTCTTATCGGAGCGATTCTCTCGCCTGCTACTAGGGTCTAGTAGGGACCATAGTGCATTGGGATTATTTCCATATACCGAATTGTAGAGTCCCTATATTTGCTTGAATACATCAACACTACCTGCATTGATGTCTAGGTATATATCTTTATTTGTGTAAGGTGTTTAGCCTAGCTATAACTTTTAATGTTTATTAAATAAAAGTTACATTTTAAAAATAGGGTTCCTTTGTTTCTGTGATTTTTTGTGGCTGATAGTGGAGACTCAATAAATCAGTATTTTTTGGTGATATTTAGTCAAAACCCAGCATAAGACTGGGCTCATACCTCATTACTGACTAAATTGGAGGTATATGTTTGGGTTCCATGAAGAAAGGTACCCCAACAGATACTGCAACCTAGCCACGACCAGGCTATAGGCATCAACAGAACAAATGTAGTCTTATTTGGACTATGTTTGCTCTATTTCTCTGTGGTATATTGTTTTTTGAGGGGATACAAAAACATGGTAGACCACGCTCATGCTTTTGTGTCCCGCACAGAAAGTGTGTACTTTTGACAAAAAACAAACATAGTCCAAAAAGGAATACATTTGTTCTGTTGATATCTATGGGTCAGCCATGGCTATGTCGCAGTATCCATTGGGGTACCTTTTTTCACGGTACCCCCACTGACGTAGTCAGTATTGAGATGTGAACCTAGTTATGCCTTTGCTCACTTTTGATTTTGTTATTTGTTTCAAAATTACTCAATAATTTTTATACCAGATAATCCTGCATAAGTCCCCTCACTCATATATACTATGATTCCAGGACATGTACGTTTAGTGATATTACATGAGCCTATAGAATAAACCTTAGTTGTGTAGCTGCCTCCATAGTCTGCACCAATATTTCTTCTGAGTTATGAAACATAACTGATATTAAGAGATATAATGATTGCTGAATTCAAATGTTGTGAGCTTCAACATAGAAAATGAACATCCACAGGGTGCACTTCTAAGAATCAATTTACTAAACAAACGATAATAATTGTCTCATTAGGAGCAATACATTTTAGAGTACAAAAGATCATTTTTTCAAGCTACAGAGACGTGGTAGAAGATACGTGTATAGAACTAGATAAAAGATGACTTGTTTGAATGACAGCCATAGTTGATATTCACTTGGCGTCTCAGGTGATTTCTCTTTGGGATATCTAGCAAATACAAACTATTATTTGTTTAGAATGTAGGGCTATAGGAATCACTTTGAGGAAACCTTGGTATCATAAAGCAAGAACTCTATAGTGAACTGAGATTACATAATAGTACTGGAAAGTGAAAAACCACTTGAGATATCTGAGACATATATCCTGTGATGTTATGTGTCATTCTGAAACTTCAAAGGCAGCCATTGAAGCTCTTTAGATCCAGATTCTGAAGGTTACAAAGGAGACATCACTGTTTCCTGTCATCTTGTATAGAGAAGTACTGAAATAATTTCAGCATGTGTCTACTTCAGTACATCCTACTGTTGCATTACTTGCTTACAAGGATGTATCCATGAACAGAGTCTATAGAATTATAAGATGGAAAAAAGTCCATCGGTTAAACCCACTCTGAAAACAAATTGTAGAACAATGTCCATTTTTCCCAAGACTTGTGTTCTTATTAGGAGCGGTAATATAAATATAATGTATTTCTTAAAATTGGTTCTTTGTGAGTATGTTCTGAATGCCTATAAAGATACCAGAATACAATTTAATGAAAAAATCCATTAGTACATTTGGTTTGGGTAGCTTTCATATCTAGATATACTGTAACTCTCATTGCCCGGTTTTAGTGAATATAATGTTTTGAAATATTTTTTTTTAGACTATCTTGATAGACCACTATATGAAATATGTATGTCTTAGTATTTTAGAATGCGTAAGATCCTTATTTAAAAAGATATGATGCATTGTCTTGAAAGCATAGGTTTGGTATCTGATTTAAAAGATAGCTAAAATAAAATAATAGTGTATAAAAAAATGGTAATAAACTTTGTATGGGTATCTAAAACCCCATAGTTTTTCAGTATCAGTTTAATCTGACACTTGGAATAGTATCTTAGGTACACCATACACAGCCAGAGTTCTAAATTTTGAAGGAGATAAATACATTTGAAGGAGACTGTGACCTGTCCATATCTAAGCTTATCTTCTTAGCACAAGGCTTCCTAGGACATTAAAAATTTCATGAAGTTGATGAGGATATGATTCCTCTTCAACCAAATAGAAAATCAGAACATATATAATGGCAGAAAATGAATGTACATTGTATATACATTGTACTACCCATATCTGAGTTTATGAGTTAGGAGAAGATCTGATAAAACAGTTGTTATTTCATGAAGCTGATGAAAATATAATATCTAACAATTAGAGGAGTCATTTGATTCTCCTTGACTTAATGCTAAATCTGCAATGGGGCCTGGAGCCATCATGTTTCATTTATAGTATTACTGTTCTCTTTGGGTCTCCTTAGACACCAAACCCTGAGTGTGATTGCAACCTCTGGCTCATTATAGTCATAAAAACCTTCACAGTAGTAGGATACGGTTGTTCCGATCTATCTTGTGCTATTATGTAGTGCAGATAAAAAGGAGAAAAACAGTATTTTATAGGGAAACTGTCAAGCACAAAACAGCGACCAAAAGACCCATTAATATATACTGTATGCCTTTCTCTCCCCTTAAATGGGTCTTCTCAAATTGTAAATTTGTATTTAGAAGACAAGAACTTTGTAGGGTAATCCAGTTACAGAGTAAAGAAAAAGAAAGATCTTATTGTCTTGTACTCGTATATTAATTGGCAATAAAATCTGCCGAACAACATTTTGAATCCGCTGGAATTCTTCAAGCAGCAGTTCAGTCAAGAAAGATCCTTTTTTTCTTTAAATGATAACCTAGTCTTACACCAGACTGTGACCTACCTATAAATGACTAGAACTTAATTTGTCAACATTTTCATGAAGTTTTTATGGACACGATACCGTAAAGTCAGATTATTAGAATGTCCACAGCAGCTGATTTTGGAGGTGGAAGATACTTGTTTAGTTAAGTGAATGAGAAACAAATCTCTGTGGTCAATCAAATGATTAGATATTCGTAGCAGGAGGAGGCAAGTGTGTTAATCTTTTATGACCTACCCATATCCTTGTATATGTTAGTGAGGACAAGGAACCTGGTTCATATATGGAATTCAATTGCTTCCTCTAATGGCATTGGTTTAATATAGCTGGAAACAGTGCCTACATTTCTAGGCCAAAGTGATTATAAAGATAATATTTACATATATCACCAGATAAATATGTGTATGCAGCCCTGCATGCCATTATCCTCAATGGTGCACTTTGATTAATGCAACACATTTTCTTTCTAAAAAATCATATGCAAATTGAATGCATTTCAGTCTGCAAATGTTCTCTCATGACTGTATAACTTTGATTAATAGATGCTTTAATCTTTTATTTTTTACAACTTTGCTTTATTGTATTAAATCTTAAAATTAATAGTTCCTGTCTTAGGGTGGTAATTGAACATATTTGTCTTTCAGATAGATAGACTACACTTGATTATTTTTATATATGATTCTGAATAAACTATGCTATCAACATAAGCTAGAAAAGCCTTCAGGAAAGTCTACCACTAAGAGGATCCCCTTACATTTTCTTGCTTATAAGCCACATTCAAGTATGACACTTGTTTAGAGGCGTAACTTAAAGGACCTGGATTTCATTGGAAAATACACAAAAAATCTTGCTGTCAATAGTACGATGAGTGCGTTCTTCCACGGTTAGGTGGGTTATATCCACTTGCATGGGTTCGTCAAGAGATACGACATTGGTGGAGGAAGTGGAGGCCTTTGGAATGCCGGAGTGAGGCGGCAAATTCGACAAGGCCAAGGAGTTTTGCGTTGCATGTGGAGCTCTTGCTGTCTCTCAGAGAATCATATGTTGATTCTGGTGGCTAAGTGAATAAGCTCATCCAGGGAAGAAGGCAGGTGTCAACCGGCCGGCTCATCTTTAATTCTCCAAGCTAGGCCATGCCAGAAGGTAGGTACAAGGGCCTTGTTATTCCACTCAAGCTCTGAGATGAGTGTGTGGAATTACACTGTGTATTGACGCACTGTGGAGTCACCCCGACATAGCCGAAGCAGAACCGCTGCAGCAGAAGACACACATCCTGTTTCCTTGAAGACATTGCGGAACACCTGCAGGAACACTTGAATGTTCACCACTATGGAGTCCCCCCTGGTCCCAGAGGAGAGTAACCCAGGCCCAAATCTTTGAATGACAGGAGGCTGGTGACAAACACCACCTTGACGTTCTCAGTATTAAACTGATGGACCATCATCTCAGTGTGCATGGAGCATTGATCGAGGAAGCCCATGCATGTCTCTGGGTTACTGTCATAGTGCAACGGGAGGGACAGGTGCATTGTGGGTGTAAGGGTTCGGTGGATTCGCTGGACCACCGCAAGCGATGATAGTTAAGCCACGCCAGGGAACGGAATCTAAGTAGCCCCCGGTTTTCACCAGAGCCCGCCGCAAAGCGGGATGGACTTGCTGCGGCGTGAGTCTACCAGGTTGTTACCCCTGACGTGACTTGCTTGCGGTGGCGGCCGGGGTACTGCGTGGTACAGAATCGTAATCCAAAGGCGTAGTCAGGGACAGGCAGAAGGTCAGGGCAGACGGCAGAGGTTCGTGGGTCAGAGAGGGGAAAGCAGGCAGGGGGCGGCCCAAACGGGCAAGGTCGGGAAAACTAGGGGAACGGACGGGTAAAACGGGAAATTCAATACGGACACAAAGAAACCCCCCTTAACTAAATAAACCATCCCAACAAATCGGGGCAGAAGAGTGGGGGGCGAAACCCCTTTATATAGGAACAGCGTCCGGTAAAAAACCAATTAACAGGACACGGGCCCTTTTAAAATCTAGACCACTGTCGCGGCGCGCTGCTAAGGGAAAACCGGGCCCGAGCGCGCGCGCGCGCTGGAAGGGGACGAAAATTGGCTACACAGGAGGGGGGAGCCGGGGTAATCGAGCCGGCGCAGGGAAAGAGGGCACGGGGGGTGGGCGGGACCCCGCAAATTCCCTGCCCCTTTACCCCGCAGGCAGGAGAACCCCGCGGGAGCACGGGGGGGAGGCCGGGGGCCGCCGTGACATTTACCCCTCCCCCCCCTTAGGTTCCCCCCCTCTTTTTTTTGAACCTACAAGGAAAAAAAAGGGGGACGGTTCCCCTTCCCAGGTTCCCAAAAACGCTCCTCGGGCCCCAAACCCCCCCTTCCAGTCAATGAGAAAAAAACCCCCTTCCCCCCCAACACCTGTCTTTTTTGCGCCGGGCCCCCCTTTCCTTAAACCCTCAAAGATTTTAAATTCGATTTGGGCCACAGGAGAAGGAAGACAAAATCCACGGGAGAAGCGATTCAGACCACAGGCTTGAGGCAGAGAAAAAATGGAAGGCGTTCGGGACACGCAGAGGGGAGGCAAGGGGGATTTTTGTAGGGGGCCCGGGTTTAAAGGGTGACGAAGTACCAAAAAAGGGGCCCAAAATTTGGGGCCCAACTTGTAGCTGGGGCCCCTTTTAAAACGGATGTTTTTTGGGCCCGAAAACCAAAACCCCCTATCCCCGGGCCCTTTAAATTACAGGGGGAGGTCTCCCGGTCCCTATGGGCCCAAAACTTTTAGTACGAGGGGAAAGCCCAAAGAAGAGCCTGACGATTGCCCTTGCCAGGTGACTTGATGCCCCGTACGGGGGCATCCCCCGGGGCGGGAACGTGACACAAAAAGGGTTAGGGGGGGGCAGGCGGGGATGAAACCCCCAAAACACAAAAAAAAAAGGGGAGCGGCTTTCCCGGGGGACTTGAGTTTAGGGAATTATATGAAAAATTCCCGCCCAGGGAAGAAGGTCAGACCAATTACCCCTTAGGGGCCCAGACACAAAATGTCCCCAGATAAGGCCAAAAAGACTTGGTTAACCCTTCCACCTTTTCCGGGTTGGGTTTCTGAGGGGGGGAAATGGGGACGAGAAGTCCACTGAACCCGTTAAATGAGCACAGAGGCCCGCCGGGAATTTAGATACAAAACGGGACTCCCCTACCCGAGATGATGTGCAAAGGGGGGGCCCGGTGTAATCGAAAGTTTGGTGGGGGAAAAGGAAGACGGGGCTGGGCTGGGGTCCCGGGGTAAAAAATGGGGCCCATTTTAAAAAATCTGTCAACCCCACCCTAAGGGCCCCGGTTTTTCCCGGGGGATGGGGCCCGGCAGGTCAGTAACAAAACCCCATGCAAAAAGGGCCCAAAGGTCTCTCGGGCCCACTGGGAGGGGGGCTGAAAGCAAAACCCGGGGTTTCCTGAGGCGAGGAACTTTGTTAGGGGCACAGGGGGTACAGGTTTAAAAACAAAGTCCAACCCTCCTGCAAGAGAGGGGCCACCAATGTATCTGGAGATTAGTTGTACGGATTTGTAAAACCCAAAGGTGACCAGTGTTCGAAAAGGAATTGTCCCCTTTTAAAAGGATTCGAGGCCTTTAAAGCGGGGCGGACATAGGTCTTCCCCCGGAGGAAACCTGTTGATTCCAAAGGACTGCCAAAAGAAGCCATTTCGGAGGGAAAATGTGTGCAGGAGGGCCCCAAGCCCACCGTGTCGGGGGATTTGAGAGAGCGTCTCCCCTGAAAATTTTTTTTGGGCCGGGGTGGGGAATTTGTAGGAAAAATTAAAACGGGCGAAGAAAAGCGACCCCCTGGGGATTCAACCGCTGAGCAGTTTGGGAAAAATTAATAAAGATTTTTATGATCATTTGTAAAACTCTATGGGATGGGGGACCCCCCTCCAGCAAAGGGGACCCCATTCTTCTAGGCAAACCCTTTAGGCAAGAATTTCCCGATCCCCGATTGTGTAATTACGTTCACCGGAGTAAAAAGTTCTGGAGAAAAAATCCCCCATGTCCGCAATCCCCCCAAAAAGGGCCCTTTCTAAAAAAAAGAACGGGGCTGGCACCAACTGGGGGAGGGCGCCCCTCTAAGACAAGGGGGCGTGAGGGTCCGGGAAACGAAGAGAAAGGAGCAAAAAAAAAGCAGTTTTTTTAGACGTTTAAAGGGCCCCCTTTTGGGGCCCTTTGGGAGGCCATGTTTTGGGGATCGGCCCCCTTTTTGGGGGGGGCCCTTACCAAACCGGGGACCCAACCAGAGAAGAAAAGGTGGGAAAAATTTTGCCCGGTTTTTTTTTTGGGAAAAACCCAAAAAAATTCGGGGAGGCCCTAAGGCCCCCCGGGAAAGGGGCCCACTGCGGGAACTTTTAAGAGTTTGGGGGGGGGTTTCCACTGAAGCCCCTTGACCCGACACAATTTTCCCCCTAAAAAAGGGCAAAAGGGTTTCGCTCAAAACAGGCACTTCCCCCATTTTGGGCCTAAATTTTGGTGGTTTCCGGGGGCGCCTGGGGCCCCGGGGGCGGAAGGGGGGTGGGCGGTGGTCTTTTGGGTCGGGAGAATGGGATTAGAATATCACCCCAGATAAATTTTAAACCCCTGCTTTATAGAAGACCCGGGGAAGTTCTCATTAACGAAGTTTTTGAAAAACAGCCGGAGCTTTTGCAGAGCCCAAATTGGCATGACGAATATTGGGAAGTGGCCACCCCGGGTTTTAAAAGGGTTTTTTCCCATTTCGTCACCTTTCCGGATCCAAAATCAGGTTGTAAGCACCCGAAGATCCAACTTAAAAAAAAATTTTTGGCGCCACGTGGGCGGTCAAATATTTTCCGAGATCAAAGGCAGGGGGTATCGATTTTTTTACGGTTTTTTATTCAGGGCCCCGATAATCGATACAGGGCCGGGGGTTCCATCCCTTTTTTTCGACAAAGAAGGGAAACCGGCCCCGCAGGCCAAGACGACTTTCGTTTTAAAGCCCTTTCGAAAATTTTTTTTGAATAAAGTCAGGGAAACCCTTTGTCTCAGGGAAAGAAAAAGAGGGTAAAATTCCTTTCCTCGGGGAGGAGTTTGTACCCGGGGTTTCAAATCGATAGGGGAAACGAAGGGCCGCTGCGGGGGCAGAGTTTTTGCTTGTCTTTTGGAAAAAGAACGTCAGCAAAATATGGAAAAAGGGCCGGCAGGGCCCGGCAAGACTTTTGTTTGGCTTTGCAGAGGGGGGCACCGTTTTGGGGTTTGGGGGAGGGGCCCGAAAAGGCCCTCCCTGGGGGTGACATGTGGGCCCCAAAAAAAGAATCTCGCCTGTGTTCCAGTCTAGGGTCGGAGCATGCTCTTTTAACCAGGGAAGGCCCAGAAGGAAACTCTAAGGGAAAAGGCAGTACGGGGGAGTTTTTACTGTTTCCTGTTAACCCCCAATCGGGCCCCTAGTGCAGAACCAAATGGCCCTCCTTGAGGCATTTTGGCCCCCTGACAGAGGGGAAAAACCCTGGGTTTCCCGCAGGGGGGGGGTCACTGGAAACCGGTAATGGGACACCAGCGCGTGGCTATTAAAGTTACCGGGGGACCCCGGGGGTCCCGGAAGGGCCCGGTGGGCCTGAAAGGGGCTGTCCGGCGAAAAAATTTCCCCATAGAACAGGAAAGGTCAGGGGGGAGAGGCCGGGATTACACCTAGGGGGTTTCCCTCCTAAAGAGCCCTAAGTGCGGGAGTTTCCCGGGGCCCCCCGGACAGTCCAAAAAGAAGTGGCCGGAACCGCCCAGTGGGAAAAATAACTGCCGCCAAAAAAAGTCGCTGTGAGCGGGTTTTCCTGGGTTTAAATGAGCCCTTTCAACCTGCATGGGTTTTGTCCCCAGAAACCTTTTCCCCAAAAGGGTTTCCCCCAAAGCCCCCCCTTTGTTTTCCGTTTCCCAAATCCCAGGCTTTAAAGGGGGGAAAATGCACAGAGTACCCCCCCCACTGAAGTCCCCCCTGACAGGGACGAAGAAGGGGGTGGGGGCAAGGAGAGGAGGGGGCGACCAGGTTCCTAAAGGGCAGTTGGAACCCCCGGGGAAGGTTGCAGGGTTAGCCATCAAGGGAACCCTCGGTTCCCCCGCGGAGTGGGGCCCCCCCCAGAGCTTCGCCCGTTAAGAGGCTAAATATGAAAAGGGCCCCTTTTGCCCGCTCAGTAGGAAATTGATGTTTCCCCGCATTCGATGGGGGATGGAGAATTTTACGGGTGAAGCCTCTGCACTTCTTGGGGTCTCCATTTTATAGCCGGAAAGGGGGCGGCAGACGCAGAGAAGGTCCCGGTAAGGAGGGTTTTCTGAGGCTGCCGGGGGAAAAATGGTGCCGGCGCTTTTGGCAAGGGACCCCAGGCGGAGGTAGGCGGCCCGCAAGGTTCTGCATCATGGCCGCGAGGCTGTCCATACGTGGCTCTGCTGGGCCCACGGCCGTCGTAACGTCCCGGAATCAGGCAGAGGTACCCGGAGGAATCCTGGCCCCGATGTACTTTTTAAGGGGGGGTTTCGGGGGGATTCGCTGGACCCACCGCAAAACCCCTGATACTTAAAACCACGCAGGGCCGGGAAACTAAGTAAGGGCCCCCGGGTTTTCCCCCAGAGCCCGCTGCAAAGCCCGGGGTTTGACTTGCTGCGGCGTGAGGGGTACCAGAAAACGTTCCCCCCCGACCCTTTACTTGCTTTGGGGGGCGGAAAGGGGTACTGCTTGGGGACAGAATCGTAATCCAAAGGCGTAGCGGGGGCAGGCAGAAGGGGCAGGGCAGGGGGCCAAAAAGGTTTTGTGGTCAGAGCGGGCAGACGGCATGGGGAGGCGGGGAAACAGGCAAGGTTTAGGGGAAAAGTAGAGGAAAAAACTGGTACCAAAGGGTAAACAATAAGGGGGGGCACCGACACTCTCTTAAACTCACTAAACGCACACCAACGAAACTGGCAGCGGTGCTGGGGGCATAACCCTTTTTTTAAAAACCAGCGTCCGGGAAAGGGCCAAAATTTAAAGGAACCTTTGGTTTTTTAAAACTAGACCAGCTGTTTTGTTTTTGCGCGCGTAAAGGGGGAAAGGCACAGCGCGGGGGGGCCCGGGAAAGGGAAAAGGGAGCGGCCCGCAAAAAGGAACGGGGGCCCGGTAAAACGAGCCGGGGCAGGGACAGAGGGCAAAGGGGGTGGTCGCGGGGGCCCGCGATTTCCCCCACCGGCCCCACCCGGCAGGGGAAACGGCCGCAGGCGCAAGGGGGCGGGCCTGCCCGCGGTTTAAAAGGGGGTCCCAGCTGGAGTAACAGGAACCACCGCAGATGGAGATCCAGGCATGGGCGCAGGCAGACGTGCAGCAAGGTCCTGCATCAAGGCGACCAGTGAATTAAATCAAATGGCCCCTTTTAAATTTGGTACACCTGTCCCCAAAAATCGTTTAAAACTTAATTTCTTTAACAGCCAATCACTGGCGGCAACTCATGAAATTTTGGCATGTAGACATTTGGGCAAAACAATTTTCCTGCAAATTCAAAAACCCAGGGATCAAAAAGGGAAGAAAGGTGATTTGAGTGCCTTTGAACGTGGCATTGGGTTTTTGGTGCCCAAAGGGGTGGTCTGAGTTTTCCCCGGAAAAATGGGTGTTCCCCGGGATTTTTTACGCAAAACCCCTCAAGGGGTTTTCAAAAGAATGGTCCAAAAAGAAAAAAACATCCGTGACGGCAGTCCTGGGGGCGGGAAAAGCCTTGTTGATGCCAGAGGCTAAAAAGGGGGAAGGGCCCAAATGGGTTTTGGGGTTTATGAAAAAGGGAACCCGTGACTTAAATAACCAAACCCCTTTTCAACCCCAAAGGGAGGCAGAAGGCATCTCTGAAAGCACAAATACGGCGAAAATTTGAAAGGGAGATGGCTACAGCAGCAAAGACCACACCCGGGTTTCCACTCCTTTTAAACTAAGGAAAAGGAAACTGGAAAGGGTCCAATTTGCCCAAGCTCAAACGAAAAATTTGGGCAGTGAAGATTGGGAAAAAGTTTTCCTGGTCTATGAGTCCCAAATTTTTGCTGCGACATTCGGGGTGGTAAAGGGGCAGAAATTTTGGGGTCAAAAAACTGAAAGCATGGATCCCTCCTGCCCGGGATCAACGGTTCAGGCTGGGGTGGTGGTGTCATGGTGGGGGGAAATATTTTTTTGGGCACTCTTTGGGCCCCTTGGTACCAATTGAGCATCGTTGCAACACCTTGGGGAATCTATGCCACGAAGAATTGAGGCAGTTCTGAAGGCAAAAGGGGGTCCAACCCGTTACTAGCATGGTGTACCTAATAAAGTGGCCGGTGAGTGTATATATTGGCTTTGTTGGGCCACAGCAGTCGTGATGTCTCTAGTATCTGGTAGAAGCACCTTGGTGGAATCCATGGCCAGATGGTACAGTGATAGCAGGCGGTGGATTCTCAGTACCACCAAAAGCAGTGGGTGGAGTCATGAAGGGAGCGGAGTCTAAGTAGCTTCCCAGTTTGCACCAGAGCCAGCTGCAAGGCAGGTTGGGCTTGCTGTGCTGGAAGACTACCAGGTCGCTACCCCTGACGTGACATACTTGCGGTGGTGGCTGTGATGCAGCGTGGTGTAGAATCAAGGCATAGTCGGGGAGAAGCAGGAAGGTCGATGCAGGCAGTAGGCAAAGGTCAGGAAACAATAACAGAAGGTTATAACTTCTCTCTCTGAATCACCATCTATAATAACACCAATGATCTGGCAGGGAGGAGGAGATGGCTAGACAGAGTCAGTGTCCGGCAATTAGTTAATTACCAGCACGCTAGCTCTTTAAAGCTTGCAGATCTGACACGTCCGCTCCCTTGGAAGCAGGTACACATGTTCCGGGACACGGGAGGAGAAGGAAGAGATGCAGGAGTGGGGGATAGGTGAGTACAGAGCTATGGGGACCGAAGAGGTACGGTGTGTTCGTGGCCCTGTGTATGGGCTTACTGATACAAGACTTAAACATTTTCATAAATATTATCAGACCCCAGACAAGACCACTAGATTACCAGATCCCAGAGCAGACCCTTTAATTATCAGACCTCAGAACAGATCTATAAGCTTACTACAACTGGAAAAGTTCCAGACCAGAACCCTTGGCTATCACACCTCAAACCAGACAAAATCTTTAGACTCAACACAGGACCCCAATTACTTGCATCTGGGCACTAGGCACTCAGGATATTGTATTCACCACTGCACACAGGACCTCCTCACCTCTTCCAGATGGTAGTAGTCCCCATCCATAGTAATATGGTATCTATTGCCACTTTTATTGGACCCCATGCAGTAAAAGTGTCCCATTTAGGCCCTACACAGTAATAGTGCAGTTTTTATCACCATCCACAATCTGATAGTGATTCATCTGTGTCCTACTTAGTAATAAAGTCCCCTTCGGGGCCCCACCAAGTAATAACAACTCCTTTATGCTCCTACACATAAACACTTTCATCGTTCTCCTATAGTAGTAATCTTTCCTCTCTGCACCCTCATGTAGTAATACTGTTTCCATTTGAGCTCCCACACAGTAGTAGTCTTATCTTATGTGAACCACTTGAATAACAGTGCCATTTTGTTTCCCTATATATACTATATACTATATACACATATATACATCTATACATCTATATATGTGTATACATTGTATATATATATAAAAAAAAAATATTATATATATATATTTATATATATATTATATATATATATATAATATATTATATATATATATATATATATATATATATATATATATATATATATATGTAATGTATATAATATATATTGTAAGAGACCAAGGTGTAGAGTGGTTGATGGGACGTATGTATCACCAAGGTGGCTGATCTCGGTGATATAAAAAACCCTTTAGATGTTGTCAGCGATGTTAGGTTACTGACCATTTGTTATTATGGTAGTTCGGGCCCGTGTTTTTTATGGAGTGGCTGGAGAGTTGGGTGGGAGGGTCGCTCCCATACTCCAGCCCAGGCCTTACCAGGCATATATAAGGCAGCTGACACAGCTCAGGGAAGAACAGTCTGAGCAAAGCTGAAGGCTTCCTGTGAGCTGTGGAGACATCAAGCTGCCAAGTGTTGCTGTGGAATCTGTGCCACTGACCTGGTGAGGCTGTTCTTTAATGTACAAAGTTCTGTTGCTCCTGAGGAAAGGACTGTGTCTGAACTGGTTCTGTCACAAGCTGAAGTAAGCGTGATTTTGTTTTGTTGTCATTTGGAGTCCAGGAGACAATAAACTTCTGTTCATGTTTGCACCTTACCACCTGTGTCTGCACTTACCGTGACTGCCACTGAGCTAAAACCCTGAATATATATATAGTAGGGATCAGCCCACTGGTAGCACGGGAAAACACAGTTCGTGACTTCCATTTACTCAAGGTATTGGCATATATTGATCCAGACAAATAATAAGATAAGGAAAACAACGTAGATTCACTTAAGTCCGCAAAAATAAAAGAATAACACCATCCGTGTTGTATAACTTACAGCAGCGCCAGGACGACGGGTAGGCAGAGGTAGGTGATCGCCTAGGGCGCCTACCTCTGCCTGTCACTTATGGGCGCAGGCAAGGGCCCCGAACCTTGCTGGGCTCCAGGCCGCTGCCATGGGCCTGAGCATAGGCGGTCTCTTTGAGGGCTTCTGCAGATCAGAGAACGAGCGCTCCTTGCTCCGCAGACAGTGTCGGACCTGCTCACCGTAGGATCGTTGGAGCCTCCGGTAAGTCTCGGTCCGACACAGCGGGGCCGCCGGGTCCTCATAGCGCTGAGGATCCGCCGTGGCCCCGTGCGGCTCAGCTGGGCAGTGTCGCGATGAAGTGATGTCATTGCGACGCTTACTCTCCTCAGACGCACAGCCCATCATAGGCCATGCGCCTGAGGAGCTGCCGGAGGAGCGTCCCGGCGCTGGAGGCGTGGCCTGAAGAGGAGCGCGTACCTGGGAAGCAGGTAAGTATGAATGTTGTTATTTTAACCTGCTGAGTGCCCCTATATGCCTGCTGAGTTCCCCTATATACCTGCTGAGTTCCCCTATATACCTGCTGAGTTCCCCTATATACCTGCTGAGTGCCCCTATATACCTGCCTGAGCCTCTATATGCCTGCTGAGTGCCCCTATATACCTGCCTGAGCCCCTATATGCCTGCTGAGTGCCCCTATATACCTGCTGAGTGCCCCTATATACCCGCTGAGTGCCCCTATATACCCGCTGAGTGCCCCTATGTACCTGCTGAGTGCCCCTATGTACCTGCTGAGTGCCCCTATGTACCTGCTGAGTGCCCCTATGTACCTGCTGAGTGCCCCTATATACCGCCTGAACCCCTATATAGCTGTCTGAGTGCCCCTATATACCTGCCTGAGTGCCTCTAGCTATATACCTGCTTAGAGTGGCCCTAGCTATATACCTGCCTGAGAGTGCCCCTAGCTATATACCTGCGTGAGTGCCCCTATATACCTGTGTGAGTGCCCCTATATACCTGCCTGAGAGTGACCTTATATCAATATACCTGCCTGAGTGACCCTATATTTATATAACTGCCTGTCTAAGGGGACATTATCTATATACCTGCCTGACTGAGGAGACATATATACCTGCCTGACTGAGAGGGCATATCTATATGTCTGTCTAACTGATGGGGACCTGTATATCCCTGCCTAATTGAGGGGACATATATACCTAACTGCAGGGACCTATATAGCGTCCTATCTGAGGGGACCTATACACCTACCTAAATAAGGGACATATACCTATAATTAAGGAGTTGCTGGATATGTTATGATTCTAAGATATTTGTGTCCAAATCCTCAGGGACGAGTATTGGCCGGGAGCAATCAGCAGGAAGGTGTGAACCGGATGGAGAAGAAAAGGGAAAGTGAACGACGCTGATCAGAAAAGACGTCTCCTGTGAGTCACTAAATGTAACTGCAGTGTAATCACTTATATTTCTGCAGAGCATCTACATACAACTAGTATCTACCACTATATGGTCACTGTATGGCGGTGGTATATGTAATCAGAGCCTGTGTACAGCTGATAGTCACATGTGGGGGTTGGGTTTGGTCAGGGTCTGGCAGGATTATTTGAGCCTTAAGTAGTAACAGTTTTGGGTCTTGGTTTTGTAGGAGTGTTTTTAGTAACAATCATTCATCTGGTAGATTTGCTCCATGTATCGGTGTATTATTTGGTGACTGCTATTTGTAATGTATTTCACTGTCATACGGAGGGGAGCGATTTTGAAAAAAGCTAATTTGTCATTGTGCAGTGACTGCTGAGGTAGTTGACAGGAGCTATGTGGAATATGCAGAAAGTTAGTGACAGGACCTGACACAGGGGCGAGAGGAATTAGTGTGGGGGGGGGGTGGAATTTTTTTGGGAGCGAGGGGGGGGGGAGGGGGCGCCATTGGCTGTACTTACCTAGGGCACCAAAATGCCTTGTCCCGGCCCTGACTTACAGCCTCTGGGTTCTTATCCCCACCAGGAAAACCACAAGGTAATTTACAGACAGCCTGCTGTAGAAGTCAAAAGTAAAAAGGTATATATATATGTGTCCAGATATCTTCTAGGTTGCAGGAATAGACTGTGATTTTGAACTGTATCTAGCTCAGTGATGTGGAGCCCAGAACCCAAAAATACTATGGCCACGGCTGCACAGCAATCTCGAGATCATAATAAACAATCCATCAAATTTGATCATATCAATGTCAAATCAGAGTGCAGAATTGTAATAACAAAATGAAACATGATTATTGAACACTTGTTATACAATAATCTGAGTATTCAGAACACAAGCAGGCACATTTATTAATGCTGTCCTAGACAGCTTAAAGCCAGAACAGGTACCATTTATCACAGTGGCTCATATTGTTTAATAAATTTAGTGCATTCTGTTAGACATGCTAGACACCTTTGTCTTCCTTATACCTTTTGGTTGTCCAATATCTTGCACCCAAATTTTGGCACAATATTGGCACACAGTACAATTTAAGTTATGTCTTTTTCCTGAGTTTGGCTTCCTTTTCTAGGCACTGTCTAGTGAGGAATAAAAAGTGTTTAAAATACATAACAAATCTGGCATAAGGGATGTACACCAATCTTTTGAGCCGGAGTTCAGGCATAGTAAATCTTCTCCACCATGTTTTTACTAAACAAAAGGACTGTAAGGGATATGCATTAAGAATGGCAGAAAATACACCTGGCCTAACAGATGTGGCTCATCTTTCAGTGTCTGTGTGCCTGTTTGAAAAAAAACTAAGCAACCTGGAGAAGATTTATAGCTTTATTTTATTTTTTTTAATAAACTTCTGGCTTAACTTGCTCCACTTTTTGGCCTAAACTTTAGTAAATTTGTTGGCTAGTGTTAGCCCTCCCCCTTTTGCTAAGCCCTGCCTACATCTCAAAAAATTGGCAAGCTTGGCGGAGAACAGCCACACAGATGCCACACAGAAATATGTCCCTTTTTTTTATACCAGAATGCTGGTGTATATCACTTCATATATTTCCCACTAGTCCAAAATGTATAGTTCCATTGATAGGAATCAAAAAATATCTCTTCTTTGAGAAGCTATTCTTGAATTTTATTGAGAAAGTGACAAAAGAAAGATCCTCCTTTCTATCTTTTCCATTATTGTGTTCTACACTGGACCCAAATTACCGGGAATCATCAGAAGCCGCAATTTACAAAGTCCACTGTTCAAAACAGGTTAGTGAGTTATGGCTGCATTGGTACTCTTTTCTTTCTATCTTGGTCTATAATTGCTGCTATTATTATAAATTGCACATGTTTGGTGTAGAGGGAGCCTTTACAGACATACTATATAAAATACATAATATTTTTCACCACAAAGATAAAATGTCTTCATTCCATATGTAACACCTTTTAATGTCTCAAGAAGCTTCACCTTAATCATTCCTCTATTTTATCTTGCCTCAGTGTGTCCATAGTCATTAACTGATTGGAGTGGGTAAGGAGAAATCAATGCAGAGTTATCTGACATGAAGAGATGGATTCTCAGTCCTTCGCTTTGATATGGTCTTCAATTGACACTCCATAAGTCTGATCCCAGGGTTGATCAATCTAACAGTAGCACAAATGCAAAATCAAGAACAAGTGTCACATTCCATTGCTAAATTGAAGAATGAATGACAAATACCACTGAGATAATAATCAGCAACTGCTCCAAGGACATGTTTGTATTCAATGTTCTGCAACTTCAAGAAGACAAGAGCATTTACATATCTTGCTTTACCACTTGCATTGTTTCACATATTGCCCATACATTGATGATTATTTATGATATATATATATATGCTAAGATATATTATTATTTCGTTTTGTGACTATTTGTGCTTGGTTTTAGGTTTTGGGGGCTGTTCTGCATAACAAATATTAGTTTTAAGTCTTACACAAGCCTCTCCATAACCTCTCCACTCCATACATCTCTGCCTTAATCTCCAGATGTCTCCCTCACGCAATATCTGCTCCTCACAGGACCTTCTTCTCTGCTGTCCTCTTGTCATCTCCTCACTCAACCATTTCCAAGACTTCCCCCATTCTCTGGAACTTATTACCCCAACACATCAGACTCTCTTCCACTACCACCAGCTTCAAAAGCAACCTGAAAACCCATCTCTTCAGGATAGCTTATAACCTATAATAACCCCGCTGTCAATAAACCCCCCACAAACATCTCTGCCCCCCACCTTCTGTCTCGTTCTCCCTTCCTTGTAGATTGTTAGTTTTCGGGTCAGGGTTTTCTTTCCCTTTGTACCAGTTGTTAGTCACATATTATCACCACTGTACTTATGTATGTAACCCCCTTGAATGTACAGCACCCTGGAATCAATGGCGCTCTAAAAGAAATAATAATAATAATTTGGAAAAAAAAAGGGTATAACAATTGAAGTAGGGGACATATTAACTATCATGAGGCCCAGATAAAGTGGATTTCTTTAGTTAAAAAGGTTTTGTGCTTTGGAAAGGTAGACAACCACTTTAAACAAGGGCAGTAGCATAACCTAAAGCTTTTTGGCTTAATGTTTAATATTTTCCCTAGCTGCCATGTGTCCTGCATTATTCCTATGTGGCCTGTTGTTGCCTCCTCACTCTCCAAGACTTGCATCCTGTTTAGGTTGTCTAATATTAACAATCATGGAAGCCTCTGAGGTGAGGGGTAATTAGTGATATCTTTTTTTAACACTGCAAAAATTTTTGGGAAATTTTTAGGAAAAAGGAAGGGGGCAAAGTGAAAGGTTCAAAAAGCTAAAAAAAAGAACACAATAAATATAAAATTAATTTGATCTTGTACATTTAAATTACCCAAGCCCACGATTTTGAAAAAGCAAGGTAATGATGGAAAAAGAAGTCGGAGAAAAGAAGGATTACGTATATTTCAACATGCTAAATTCTTTGTTCTCTTTAGAGGTACTGTAAGCCACAGTTGACTGTGCCTGGAAAAATGCCTTAAAAAGGTTTTTTCACTAAAAATTTTGCTTTCATCATGTAGGAAGGGTTTAAAAATCAAGACTTTTCCCCAAAACTTTCTTTTTGTATTTCACGGGTCAGGAGATAGAGATATTTTTTTCTCGTGGCTCTCAAGTTTCTTTTGTTACCATCCTGCTTCCTTTCCTTCTTTTTGCCTTTGTCTTATCTGAGGCGGGGTGTGTCACAAGGTGGTGACAGTTTGGAACAGAGTGTTTTTTTCTTTAACAAAAGATTTTTTTACCTTTGGTTAGATGGTTTTCACCCTTTGGCATTAGATTAAATCTAAAAGCAGTCAAAAAAAACTGGAAATCGAGGTATGCTAATCATTGCTCTAGAACCACCCACAACCTAACCAGGAAGTATGAGTCTGAAGTTGCCTGTCGCTCTGTTAAACAGCATGGTGAGAAAACCCCTTTAATAGTGAGGTTAAGCTTTTGCAGAAGGAACTAGGCAGTCCCTGATGCCTATATTATTGCACTCGGATCCCTGGTACATTTGTTATGAATATTCTGAAGAAAGTCTTTAGTAATGTGCACTCTCAAAGGGCAACCCAGTAAATGCACGACTGGAGTGCGGGGAAGGGTCATACTTAGGTCATTAGATGATACATTAAAAAGTACCATTAAAAAGTACAACTTATCTCACAAAAAACATATGGCTACTTCAACAGAAAAAAATAAAAAAGTTATTGTTTCTGGAATGCACAGATTAAATAAAGAAAAAATGAAAATTTGCTGTGGAGGAAAGGATTAAGGCTTTTAAATAATTAAAATATTACACTATAAAAAAACAATGGGGCTGCGTCAGCGTCTTTTTATCCCAAGATCTAGCGCAGCCTTATTCGCTATATTTTTAAATATCCTGAAGCCCCCAATTCTAGCACATTTAGAGCGCCCCCGGCATTTGTAAAAGCATCGATTTGGGGGGGCGTGTGGGGGTTGGGGGTTTCATTGAATTTACGAAGCTAGGATTTAAGCTTTATCGGCAAATCAAAGGGGTAACTGCTGGAAAAGGGTAAACCCCTTTTAAAGTCGAAGGTGCTTTGAACTAAAAGAGTGATTTATGACCCGAATAGACCGGGTTCTAAAAATTCCGGCGCCTTCTAATATTCTATGTGCTTAAAAATTGGCATCTTAGCACCATAAATCATACATTTCGCTCATAGTGTTTAAAATGCTTTAGCTGAATTAAAAAATGGATGAGAATTTTGTCACTTGTAAGGAGTTTTTCCCAAACTGCTTTGTCACAGACACTTTTTGCACAGACAGGAATATATTTTTTTTCTTACAAAGAGGCACAACATACTTGGTTACTTAGTTACATATTGGTTACTACCTATGCTGGCTTCTCAGACACTTAGCAGACACAGTTGATTGACACAAACTAAAAGAACTAGTTTTTTGTAAAATCTTTTTGTAAGCTTAGGTACTTGCCTGAAGATGACTGATGCTTTTTGCAGACACTTCTGTGATGCTGTATGTCCAAAGGAGGCTACAGCTACCACAGCATGATCTACACAAGCATTTTTCGTGGGATTGCAAAAGCCTCATATACAATCCCCTGTTGCCTTCAGAGGTGTTTACACTACCTAGTTCATTATTAAACTTGAATAGAAAAAGTACATAAACCCCAAAATCCAACACACTTTCCCGGACGGTCCCCTTTTTAAAACATTCAAGTCCCGTTTCCCATTAAAAATGTCCCATGTTTCCAGCAGTTTAAAATTTTTTTGTCTACCTTTACCTTTGTCTCGGATGCCACTTGCACTGTTTCTTACTTGCAGAGGGGAAATAACCCAATATTCCCGGGCCATATCTCCCAACTACCGATTTTGGGGAGGGACCCGTCCCCGATTTGGGGGATAAATTTTTCCCTGCCCTGGGTCGGCTAAGAGAAAATTAAAATTTTTTTAGGTTTTTTTTGGGGGAACCCCGGGGGTTTTGCCCCCGAATCTTTTAGGGCTGCGCCGGGTTTACTTTTAATGTTTGTGCATCTGTGGAATGCACAAACAGTGTGTTTTTAAAAAAGGGCACTTGCCGGTGTGCAGAAAGGAAAAAGTGGGGGCCCGGGAAAATGCATCATACGGGCCGTTTCCCCCGACGTCACTTTAAGCAGGAGGGTTTTTCCCCACCCCCTAGCTTGGCTTAAACCCGTATGCAGCAGAGGGAGAGGGTGACCTCTTTCAACCCCTCACTTCCTGTCCCTCCCTCCAATCCCTAATGGGATACTATTGGACCAAGACAGTTTTCATACATGTCCCCATATATGTTATTTATTTATTTTTTTTTTTTTTTTCACACCAAACCCCTTTTTAAAAAAAGGTCTGACAGGGAAAGAAAAGACTTAAAAGAACAAGAAGGGAAAAAACTAGATAGAAAGGCCAAAAAATCAGTTAAAGAGGGGCATTCCCGGGGAGGGAAAAAAGGGGAAAAGGGGGCTAGTAGGGCCCGAATGGCCAGGGGGGGTGGAGGGGGAAGGGGGTGTTTTTCCGTGGGGTTTTTTGTGTGTGTGGTGTGTGTGTTTTGTGTGTGTGGTGTGTGTGTGTGTGTGTGTGTGTGTGTTGGGTGAAAAATAAATGAGTTGTGTTAGTGTTTTGGGGGAAGAGGGGCCCCGAAAATATTTTGTGTGTGTAAGTGTTTGGGGGGAAGGGGGTAGTATGAGTGTTTGGCCTCGTTTTTCCCCGGGGTTATTTCGCCCCCCGGATTTGCCCGGGTTGGGTGACCGGGTTCCCTCAATTTTTTGGCCAAATTTAAAATCAAAAATTTTTTAACAGCCCTTTTTTATTGATTTTTAATAAAAAAAAAATACCGGGCTTGTCGTTTCACACGACACTATTTTCCCCTGCCGGGGTTGCTGCCCCGGATTTACGGCGGCAAAACCGGAAAGGAAAAAAAAAAAAAAAAAGGCACAAATTTACTTAATTCCGTCCCAAAACAGTCCAAGGGGAAAAGTGGCACACCTTGGGGGGTTTTGGGGCGTATTTGCCGCGGGGAAAACGCCGGGAATCCTTCTTGGGGTTTAATTATAGGGCTCTGTAGTCCTGACAAATTTCTGGTTTTGTATCAATTTTTGGGGGGGGAAAAAAAGCAGAATATTTATTTGGGGGCAGCTTTTAAAATTCCTTTACAAAGCCACTTTTTTTCCAAAGGGGGAGAGGACAATAGATTTTTACCCGAAAAAATGTTCCGGAGACCCCCAAACTGCCCCCTGAGGTTGGAAACCTTTTGGGGCCCTGTTATCGGAGGTAAGTTTTTTTAAATTTGGGTATGTTCACAAAAGGGGATAAAATTTTGGGCATTAAGTGGGTCCACAATTTAAAACTGTGTGTTTGGGAACTTGAATGGGGGGGGGGGGGGGGAGGGGGGGGGGCAGCAGCCATCTGCACCCCAAATTTACCCCTTCATTCTTTTTGGCACTGGGAAACGCCATTTAAGAAATTAAAAAAATGTTTAAAAAAATTTTTTTTTTGCAAAGGGATATTGTTATGCCCTTTTACTATTTCACTGCACTGCAATATACCTTTTGGGTTTTCCCCTGTTTTAAAAAAATTTTATAAAAGGGGGGGGAGTGGGGGTGGGTAGCAGGCTGCTTCCCTACTTTTGTATTTCAAATTTTTGTTAACGTGTTTTTAATGTGGGCCCAAAAAAATTTACCAAAAAACTCCCCCCTGGGTGTTTCAATAAATCGTATTGTATATGCGGGGGGATTTAAATTTTCTTTGTTTTTTTTGAAAAAATCAAAGATTTTTTATTTTTTGGAATGCATTAGGACCCTTTTGTATTGGGGATCCAAAATATTTTTTTCGGGGTTGTTTTTATGCTGCAGGTTTCCTGTTTTTTTTCAAAAAAAATTTTGGTTTAAAAAAACAAGCACATTTGGCAGATAAAGTCTGTTTCATTTTTTTTTTTTTTTAAAAATTTAAAAAAAAAATTACATTGGGTTGCCAAATTTTTAGGGTACACGGCCCAAAAAAAAACTTTGCATAATTTGCACCCAAAAATTTTTTTAATATCTGCCCAAATTGTTACCCTTTTTTAAAGCAATATGTTTTGCAAAATGTTTTCAAACCCCGTATCAGAAAGGTTTTTTTGGGGGGGATGTAAAAAAATTAAAAAAAAAAAATTAAATTTTAAAGTTTTTTTTTTCTTTCAGGTCCAGAAACCACCCCCAAATTTTGTGGGGCAAGAAGAAACCTCGGGTATAGCAAACCCCCCCGGGGCGTTAAACCCCAAAAAAGGGTTGGGAGGGGTGCCGGGGGTCTGTTCCAAAATGGGGAAACCCGTTTTTAGCAGGAACCCTCCAGAAAAGAAATCGGGGTTTTAAGGGGTTAAATTAAAAAACTGTTCCCTTCCCCCACACTTATTTAAAACTGGTTTTTTTTTTGGGCCCTACCCATATGCGCCAAAATTTTTTACAGTGGGGCTTTTGGAAATGTTTGGTTTACAAAGGTACCTGTTAAAATACGTGTGCAAACTTTTCAGCAATGTTTTTGCATTTTAAACCATCTTGAAAGGATCAGACAGCCTTTTGAACATTTTTTACAGTGTTTGTAACAAAACTGCATGGGTTTTACAAATTGAAAAGTTTCGTTTCTTTCGTTTTTTCCTTTTTTTGCTTGGGGGTTTACCCCAAAAAAATTGCAGTTGGTCAGGCCCCCAAAAATAAGGGGAAAAATTTTTTCCCGTTCTGGGCGGGTGCACGTTGAATTTCAAAGGGTTTTTAATGCACCGGGGTTTAAAAATGTTCTTTGCGTGTTTCCCCTTTTTTTTGATTGAAACTTTGCACCTTGCCCAAACTGTAAAGTCCCAAATTACTTTTCAATTTTCCCTGGGGAAAAAAAAAACCCTCCAAACAAAAAAAAGTTTAAAACTGAATTTTTTTTTCATATTTTTTTTTCTGTTGCAGAACAGGACTGGGGGGAAACAGGGTTTGGGAAAACGGTTGGGGACCGGGGTAGTCCGCCCTTTGGAATGAGGAAAAAGGGGGCGGCGGAGGAAACCTCTCAAACCCCCAAGGGGGGCAAACATCCCTGCAAAGAGGAGCTGGTTTTTTCCTAGGCCCCAACGGCCCCGTTTTCCCGGCGTAATTTTTTTTTTTTTTTTTTTTTTCCCTTTCATTTTTCAAAATTTTTGCTATGTGGCTTTTGTGACTTTATATTTTAAAAACCCCAAAAACTAAATTTTTGGGTTTTTTATTTTTTTTTGAACCCTTTGGGCCCAAACCCACCCTTTCCCGGGGCTGTTTGGGCCCGGCCCGTCCGGGCCCCCGGGGGAAAATCGCTGGGGGGAGGGGGCCGGGGCCCCTGAGTTTCCCCGGGGGGCGTGGACCGAGGGGGAGGCTATGAAAATCGGCCGGGGTCCCTAGGGGGGGGGTTCCCCCACGGGGGAAAACCCAAGTTTTCTTTTGGGGGGCAGTGGGGCCCCAACAAGCTCAGCTGCAGCTGCGCCCCCCATGTGAAAGGTTTCCCGGGTGGGGCTGCTTTTCCCCCCCCCCCCCCCCCCGGGCCCCAACCCCAAAAGTTTTGGGTTCCCCCCCACATTTCCCCCCGCCCCGCCAAAACCCCCTTCCCTCCCACTCCCCCCGGTCCTGTTTGAACCGGCCGTAGAAAACCCCCTCTCCAAAGGGAAGCAAACCCTTTCCCCCCCTGCAGGGGACTTGCTTTTCCCAGCAACGGGGGGGGTTTGAAAGGCCGGGGTCACCTTACAAATTTTTTTTTGGGGAATTTGGCCGAAAACCGCCCCCTTCTCCTTTTTTTTTTAAACCAAAATTTTCTTTTTATCCGGGGCCCTGGTGGCAACTACACCCGGGGGGCAAACTAAAGCATGCCGGATGCCGGGGGGCCCTTGCCCCCCCCCAACCCCCCCTTCGTGGAAATTTTGGTCTCTGTCGGCTTGGGGCCCCGTCCGGCCCCCGAGGGAAAATCGCTGGGGGAGAGGGGAAACCCGGGGCCCCCCCCGTGGTCAAGCGGCCCGGGGGACCCCTGGGGGGGGCCCATGACTCGGGGGATCCCTAGGGGTGGGGGCCCCACGGGGGACCCCCAAGTGTCTTGGGGGGCAGTGGCCCCCAAAAAAAAGCCCCAGCTGCAGCTGGCCCACTGTTGGGGGGGCAGCTGGGGGGGGTGTGCCCCGTCCCCCCCCCCCCCCTCCGGGCCCCCCCCCCAAAAGTCCCTGCGTCCCGCCCCAAATTCCCCCTTTCCCAACCCCCTTTCCCCCCACTCCCCCTCCTGTTCGAACGCGGGCGTTAAAAACCCCTCTCCAAAGGGAAAACAACCTCCCAAACCCCGCAGGAGGGCCCTTTCTTCCCTTACAGCGGGGGTCGATGGCCGGGAACACCTTTTCAAAATTTTTTTTGGGCAATGGCAAAAACCTTTCCGCCTTCGCCTTAGTGTTCAGGGACCAAATAATGCTTGATCCCGGCCCCTTTGGGGGGCAAATCCTACAAAGCCCGGACAACGGGATGCCGGTGTCGGGGGCCCTTGGGCCCCCCCTCGTGCAAATTTTTATTGTGGTCTTTGGGAAAGCCCCCTTTCCCTTTGGGCACCAAAAATTTTTCCCCCTGGGCCCCACCCCCCTACCGCCCTGACCTTAAATTTTTTCCCCCCCCGCCTCCCAAAAGCCCCCCCCCCCCCTTCCAAACCCCCCCAACCCCTGCCCCCTCCCACTGCTGGGTGTTATCAAGAAAGCCCAATTTGGGTACCCTTAAAAATCGTCCCCAAGAGCCCCCAAAAGGGGATTTTTTCTTTGAGAATTTTCAAAACCCCCCCTCCCGCCCCCTTTCCGGGGCTGAAAAAAATTTCCCCTTGATTTCCCCCCTTTTTAATTTAAAATTTTTAAATTTTTTTTTTTTTCTGGGGGTAAAGGGGGGCAGTTTTTTTTATATTTTTTTAAAAACATTTTCCCCTCCTGGGGGTTTTTTTTTTTTTTTTTATGGGGGGGGTGGTGTGGGGGGGGGGGTTTTGGGGTTTTTTTTAAAAAAAAAAGTTTAATAATAAAATTTGGGTTTTTTTAAACTTTTTAATATTTTTCTTATGTTTTTTCTCTGATTGCTTAGCTTTTACGATGAATTTAAAAAATTAAAACATAATTTTTTTTTTTAAATTTTTGGGGCTTTCAAAAAATACTTTAACATTTTTTTTTATGCATATAAAGTAATGTGGGTTTTGAGGGTCCCAAATTTAGATTTAAACAACCAAAGCCCCAAGTATAACTTTTTGGGGTTTCCCAAGGCAACCGAGCCAAAGCCCTTTCCCTTTCTTTCCCCTCCTTTTTGGGAAATGGAAAAGGAACCCCCTGTTTCGGTTGGGCCCAAAGGGGCCCACTAGATAGTTCAAAAAAACCAAACACATTTCAACAAAAAGCAAATTATAACATTTGAAAAAAAAAAAATTACAAAAAATGTTTCCCAAGGGGAAACCCTAATCAAATTTTAATTTTTTGGGGGCCCCAAAAAAATAAATTAAATTTTAAATTTAAAAAACATTTGAGTAACTACAGGAGGACCCCCGGACAACCTTTGCATTAGCAAAAAATTTGCGGGGGGGGTTTTGGGGGTTTTTTCAGCCAAAAAAGCAGGGGGTCCCGCTTGTGGGTTGGGGGGGAATTTCAGCAAACACCGCCCTTTTTCGGATCGACGTGCAAAAAAGAAGCACGGGGGTCCGTTGAAAGGGAAAGCAGCAACAGCCCAAGTTTTCCAAAGGTTTAGCGTGCCGAAAAAGCACGGGGGTTCCCCTTGTAGAAATTTCAGCAACAAGCCCAGTTGTCAGGGTCCGGGGTTTTTGCAGAAAACAGGGGCTGCTTTTTAGAGAATGTAGCAAAAACCGCCCGTTGCTGGATCGGCGTGCCCGCAAAAAAGCAGGGGTCCCCTTGTGGGGAATCCCGCAACAGCCGCGTTTTTTTCCCGGATCCGGGCAGCAGAAAACACGAGTTTCCCCTTTTTAAGGGGAATGCGCAAAACCCCAATTTTTTCGATCAGCGGGGCAAGCAAAAAACCCGGAGTCTCTTGTAGAGGGAAAAGCCCCAAAACACCGCATTTTTTCAGGAAACGGGGTTTTCAGCAGAAGCGGGGGTCCCGCTTTGTAGAGAATGCAGCAACAAACCCCAGTTTGGGCAGGATCGGCGGTTTCAGCAAAAAGCAGGGGGGCCCCTTGTGGGGGGAATTCAGCAAAAAACCGCAGTTGTCAAGGGTCGGCCCTTTCAAACAGGAAACAGGAGTTCCCCCCTTGGAGAATTGCAGCAACAGCCCGCAGTTTTCTTGGGGTCGAGTGCCAGAAGCACGAGTCCCCCCCTTTTAGAGGGGAAAGAAAAAACAGCCCAAGGGTTGGGCAGGATCGGGGGTGCCCGCAGAAGCAGGAGTCTGCTTGTTTGAGGGGAAAGCCCGCAAAAAGCCCAGTTGTAAGGATCGGCGTGCACAGAAGAAAAGGGGGCTTCTTTTTGGTTGGAAGAAAGGGCCCCAAAAAGCCGCAGGGGTTTTCAGGACGGGGTTTCACAAAAAACAGGAGTCTTCTTTTTGGAGGGGGGGAAAAAAGCAAACAGCCGCAGTTTTCAGGACGGGTTTTTGGGAGCCCGAAGCAGGATCCGCCCCCTTTTGGAAATGCCCGCAAAACCCCCGGGTTTCCCGGAAACGGGGGCGGGAGCAGAAGGAGTCTGCTTTTTTTAGAGATTGGGAAAGCAACAGCCGCGTTTTTCAGGATCGGGGTTTCATTCAAAAAAGCAAGGTCCGCTTTTTGGAAAAATGCCGCACAACCGGGGATGTCATGGGTGTTTGCATCAGATTAAAGTCCCCCTGTGGAGAAATGCAGGGAACAGCCCCGGGGATTTCGGGGTCGGCGGGGGCGCAGAAGCCCGGAAATTCCCCCCGTTGGGAGGGGAAAGCAGCAACAAAACCCAAGGGGATGTCAGGATCGGCTTTCATCAAATTTTTAAAAGTCCCCTTGTGGAAAAAGCACAACCCGCCGGTGATGTCCCCAAACGGCCCTGCAGCAGAAGCAAAGGGGCCCCTTGTGGGGGGAAAAGCAGCAACAGCCCAGTTTTCAGGATCACGTTTCAGCAGAAGAGGGGTCAGGGTTTTCCCGCACAAACTTGTCCCCGAAGGCCTTTGGGCCGGGGGAAAATCCAACCTTTCCCCGGAAGGAGTGGGTGACAAAAGGGGTGTCAAATTTCCCTTTGGGACCTTCCTTCGGGGGACATAAAAAAGGGCTCGCGGGGAAAGGTTTTTTCGAAACCCCTGCACCTGGTTGGAAAGGGGGCGCCTGAAGGGCCCCCCGGGGGTTTGGGGATGCCCCCCCAAAAAAAAGCCAGTTCAACTTCCATGTCGGGACCATCATAGTCCCCAACATAGTTGGGGAGAAACACCTGGGGCATTTTGATGAATCAATTCCCCCCGTTTTTGGGCCCCCATCCAGCCCCAATGGCGGGGGTTTTAAGCCCTCCACTTGCTAGCCATTTTATTCCCAAGGGGCAAATCCACCCCTCCCGTCCCGGGTCAGCCTGTGTTAAAAACTCTCTTCCCGGCACCAGTCCCCTTCCCTTTGGGGATGGCCGCCCCGCAGGTTGACTTTAATGGGAAAGGGTTCAAACACTAAACCCCGGACGAAGGGGGGACCCGGTGAGTGGAACTGGGAAAAGGTTATGGGGGGGGGGGATGAAATCCCTTGTCTTTCAGCCCTTTCCTCCCCAAATTTCGAGGTTTTGCAGGCCCGGGAATCCCCAGTTTTTTCTTCCATAGGCCCGACTTCGATAGCAACAAACTTACATGTCCCTCAAAGCCAAACCCCTATCCCGGGACCACAAGGAAAAATACTTTTTATAAAATTTAAGGGACAAGGATTTCCCGATTGCGGTAGCCCGCTTTCAAAACCGAAAAGCGGGGGCCTTTTTCAGTTGGGGAATTAATTTGGGCCCCAGATTTAAAGCCTGCGCTACCTGGGAGCCAAAAAAATCCGGGGGCGGGTTGGGGATCGAATGGGCCCCGCAAGTTTTGCCAATTTAAGTGGCTGTTTCAATTTCAAAAATTCCCCCCTTTTGGGGTTGATTTACCAACCCGGAATTGGAGGTTTTTCAAACGATGCATAACTTTTCCCCCCGTTGCCAGAAAAAACTGGAAAAAAAAAAAAAAAAGGTTTTTTTTGGTTTTAATTTTTTAACCTTTGGTTTTTTAAAAAAAAGTATTTTTTTTTTGTTTTTGGGGGAAGCAGTTGTGACGTTCCAAAACAAAAGAACCGATTTCCCCAAAAAATTTTGGGGAAAAAAAAAAGATGGGATTTGGTTTTTTTGTGGATAAGCAGTTGGGGCCCCATTTAACACAAAAAACCCTCAGCTTGTGTGTGAATGTTTAAAATTTTTTGGGGGAATGCATGCAGTTTTTTAAATTTGGGTTCCAAGTTCCCAAAAAAAATTTTTAAACTTTTTACTTAAACCCCTTTGTAATCACATCGTTTTCCCTTTGGGAATGGATGTCCTCATGTTTTTGGGATTCCCCTTTTGGGTGGCAGGTTCCCAACGATTTCAACCCAAACGGGGGTTTTAAAGGCCCCCCCGGGGGAATTTCGTACAAATCCCTGAACTTTGCTGGGAAAACTGGGGTGGGGGGGAAAAAAAATTTGTTTTGCATTTTTTCAAATTGCCCCCAAAATAACTTTAAAAAAAGTCTATAAAAATTTTCTTTCTTAAATTAAAAACATTTTTTTTAACCAAAAAAATTAAATTTTTTCAAAAACATTAGTCCTGTTTTAAATGCCCAAAAATTTTCCTTTTCCTCCCCTTTTTTTCTCCCCTACAGCTTTCCAATTTACACCCCGTTCGTTTCGGAGTTTTTTAATTTTGGGGGGACCCCAAAATATTCTTTTGCCGGGGGTCCCTTTCCATTCGTTTTAATAAAAATGGAAAAAAAATTTAAAAAAAGGGAAGGGTTCATTTTTCATTATTTTTCCATTTTACAGCTTCAAACCCTCCCTTAAAAATTTTTAAACTACATTGCCCCCTTTTTTTTTCAGTTTCAGTTCAGTTCAAAATTTGTCCTTTTCCCCCATACCATCATTTCCGGGAAGCGTCGCAAAACCTTTTTTTAAAAAAAATTACATTAAAAACAAATAAATTTAAGTTCACTTTATAAAGTAAAATTTTTATTGGACCCAGGGAAAAGCCTTTTAAAAACGGGTAAAAAAGTTTTCAAAAACCCCATAACGTAACGTTTTTTATTCAAGTTAAAATTTACATTGACCAAAACGTTCCGTTTTCAGTTCACCCTTAAAGTTTTCAATACCATATAAATAAAAATTAATTGGAAAAAGAAGGGAAAAGCGACAAATAACCCAAAAACTTAAAAGATTCTTGGAAAAAAACTCATTAGACCAAAAAAAACACTACAGTTTTTTTTCATTAAAAGTTTTTCAGTTAAAAATTTTTAAAGGGGGTTCCCTCATTTTAACAGGGAAAACTTCTTTTTGGCCCCAAAAAGGGGGCACTCGGGCACACTTTTCGGGAAAGGGACACTTATAAAAGTTTAAAAACTACATTTTACCCAAAAACCCGTTTTAAAAGCTACATTTCACCATAAAAAGTAAAAAGTTTCACCCCATAACCTTAAACATCTACAAATTGGGCCAAAAAAAATAACAGTACACCATAACCGTTAAAATCTACATTTTACCCAAAACCAAGTAAACCCGCCCCACAGTACAATCATAACGTAAACCCGTAACGTCACCATTAAAAGGTAAAATTTTACATTAAAAAACAAAAAGTAACCGCTACAGTTTAAAATCATTAAAATAACATCTACATTTTAAAAACCCTTTTAAAAAAAGTAAAAAGCTTTTTTTAAAACCCCATAAAAAAGTAACACTAAAAATTTACCAAAACCAGTAAAGCTACAGTACACCCTCAAAAAGAGGGTGGGGCGAATTTCCCGAAATTCATTTCGTTCACTTCGCCGAATTTCTCAGCAAAAAATAACTTTGTTCCGAATTACTTTGGGAAGAATCACATTAAAAAACAGCTATTTCCAGGCTGCACAGAGCCTGCAGGGTGCTGTAAAACGTTGTGCCATGCTTAAATATGCAGAAGGAGCTTGGTTTGGTCTTCATACAATGTTGTGTTTTAGTATGACACGCACATGACTGCCGCCGCTCTCGCTTCACTATAAAATTCCCTGAGCACTAAAGAGGGGAAAACTGACCAAAAAACTGAAGTGGGAATGTTGCCTGATAAAGTCATGCCAGAGAAAGCTGGAAAAAAACAAGCTGAGAGCTCAGGTGGCAACATTAGTGACAGAGTGTGGAGGTGACGGCGGCAGCCACAGCAGCATGAGGTCAGGCAGTGGCACAAACAAATTCTGGAATTGGCAAAAACAGGAATATGTCACAGAGTGGCACAATGACACAGTGTGGAGGTCACGGCAGAAGCAGCATGAGGTCAGACAGTGGCACAATGACAGATGTGTAGGTCACAGCATCAGCCACAGCAGCAGCATGAGGTCAGAGAGTGGGACAATGACAGAGTGTAGGTCACAGCATCAGCCACAGCAGCAGCATGAGGTCAGACAGTGGCACAATGACACAGTGTGTAGGTCACGGCAGCAGCCACAGCAGCAGCATGAGGTCAGACAGTGGCACAATGACAGTGTGTAGGTCACGGCATCAGCCACAGCAGCAGCATGAGGTCAGACAGTGGGACAATGACACCGTGTGTAGGTCACGGCAGCAGCAGCATGAGGTCAGGCAGTGGCACAATGACATTCTGGAGGTGGCAAAAACAGGAGTAGGCCACAGAGTGGGACAATGACACAGTGTGGAGGTCACGGCAGCAGCCACAGCAGCATCATGAGGTCAGGCAGTGGCACAATGACAGTGTGTAGGTCACGGCAGCAGCCACAGCAGCAGCATGAGGTCAGGCAGTGGCACAATGACACAGTGTGGAGGTCAAGGCAGCAGCCACAGCAGCAGGATGAGGTCAGACAGTGGCACAATGACAGAGTGGGGAGGTGGGTGGCAGATGGAGAAACTGTCAGCAGATGTGTGGCATCAGACGGGTGGGGGCATCAGAATAGTGGCTGAGGCAGGTAGTTTGAACCCAGACTCATTTCTCACAGTTTGGGTGAGGCGTCATGGCTGATGTAGTCTGACGCCTAAGGCATTGGTGTGTGGAAATCCTGGCCGATCCACGCCTGAGTCAGCGTGACACAGGTCCGTCGTTCCACCTTTTCCGTGGACAAGCGGGTTCTTCTTGGGGTAAAGATGGCCCCCCCTGCACTGAACACCCGCTCTGATGCAACACTACTGGCCAGGGAGGACAGCTTCTCCACTGCAGACTCGGCAAGTTGTGGCCAGACATCCAGTTTGGCTGCCCAGTAGTCCAGCGGATCTTCTAACTGGGGTGGAAAAGTGCTGTCCAAGTAGTCCACCACCTGTTGTTTCAGGGACTGCTCCAGGTCCTGCTGCTGCTGGCGACTATCCTCCTCACTAGGCGGGTGAAGGAAGCTGCTCATCAGTGACTCCAGACTTAGGTTACTGCTGATGGAGCTGGTACTGCTCCTACCCCCCCACCTTCCTCCAGCAGCCGCGGCAGTAGTACGTGAGCGCTGAGGAACCCCCCGGTCAGACCTGTCAGAGGAGGGACGATGCAACACATAGGCAGCGGCCAACTGATTATGGAGAATTTCCCTATAGTATTTGAGTTTGTCCTCCCTAACAAAAGCTGGGAAAAAGGCTCCCATTTTGGACCAGTAGCGAGGGTCCGATAGGGTTGAGAGCCAGAAGTCATCCCTCTGTCGGATGCTGACTATTCGGCTGTCACTAGCCAGGCAAATTAGCATGCTGCGGGCCATCTGCACAAGTGACTCCGAGGGGCTCCCTGCCTCCATTTCCACTGTATACTGCCACGGTGCTTGGGGGTCATCTGCCTCGTCTTCCTCATCTCCATCCACCACCTCCAGCTGCTCCTGCTCCTCCTCTCTTGTCACCTGGGTAGAAAATCCACTCATTTCACCAGACAATGCTTCTGCTCCAATGTCCTCCTCCTTCTCCTCCATTTCAGTCCCCACTGGACTCATGTGGCAGCGAGATGTAGTCGCCACGTCTCCAGTCCCCTGCCCAGACAGATTTTTCAGCATCTGTTCCAGGACATGAAGCAGTGGAATGACGTTATTCATCCCGTAGTCCTGGCGACTGACAAATAACGTCGCCTCCTCGAATGGCCTCAACAAACGGCAGGTGTCACGCATGAGCTGCCACTGGCTGACATCAAAGTTACACAGGGGAGTACTTCAGTCTGCCTGGATCATCAAAAAATCGTTAATGGCCTTTCTCTGTTCATACAGTCGGTCCAACATGTGCAGGCTGGAATTCCAACGAGTGGAAACATCGCATATCAGAGTGTGTTGGGGGAGACCGTTCTGCCGCTGCAACTCAAGGAGGGTGTTCCTGGCTTTGTAGGAATGGATAAAGTGCATGCACAGTTTCCTGGCCATTTTCAGAATGTTCTGAAGATCGGTGGAAGACTTCAGGAACCTTTTCACAACCAGATTGAACACGTGCGCCATGCAGGGCGCATGGACCTTCCCTCCTCGGTGCAGCGCGGACACCATGTTCCTCCCATTGTCCGTCACCATGGTTTCGATTTTCAGTAGGCGCGGAGAAAGCCACACATCGATTTCTTGCTGCATGACGCGGAGCAGTTCCTCCCCTGTGTGACTTCGTTCGCCGAGGCAAGCCAGGTGTAGAACTGCGTGACACCGCTGTGCCCTACACATGTGGTATGATGGAGCAGTACTTGTGGAGGCTGAGATGGTGGTGGGAGGAGGAGGAGGTGGACATTGGCGCAGGAGCAGCAGTTTGACAACGTGGAGGAGAAAGCGGCGTCTCCTGTCCAAGTTGTTGGTGTGCCTGGGCCGGAAGCACATTCACCCAGTGGGCCGTAAAGGACATGTACTGGCCCTGACCGTAGTTACAGCTCCAGACGTCCGTGCTGCCGTGCACCTTGGAACAAACCGATAAGCTTAAGGACTGGCCCACCTTCTGTTCTACATATTTATAAAGTGCTGGTTCTGCCTTTTTGGAAAATAAAATTACGGCTTGGAACTCTCCATCTCGGCTCGGCACAAGCCATTAGTTTCTCTGAATGGTGCAGAGTCCACCATTTGGAAAGGGAGGGACTGCAGTACCAACAACTTGGACAGGAGCACGGTCAGCTGCTGCACCTCAGGATGGTTGGACGCATACTGTTGTCTCTTTGCAATCGGCTCGCTGAACGACTGCTGGCGCCATGAGTAGCGAAGAGCAGGAGCATCTGGACCGGGAGATGATGTCAAAGAGAAACAGCTCCCTTCTTTAGAGGTGGTGGAGCCTTGACTGGCTGCAATGGCATGCATGCCACTGGGCGCTGCTGCTGCTGCTGTTGCTGCGGCGGCAGGATGGACCACCACATCTGAGCCACGTTTCTCCCAGGCCACCGGATGGTGATGCTGCATGTGTTGACGCAGGGCCGTGGTGCCAACGTTAGCTCCCTGGCCACGCTTCACTTTCTGCCCACAGATTCTACATATACCCATATTCGGCTCCTCCAGTGTCTTAGCAAAGAACTGCCACACCGCCGAGTATCGGATTTTACCGCCAACGCTCCACACTGAGTGACTACTGCCGCCGCTGCCTCGCTGAGCCCCTGTGCCGCTACTTTCTTGGACCTGCGAAGCGGGTTTTTTACCCCATGGCCACTTGGCTCCCGACCTCACACTGCTGCTATCCTGCTGACTCACGGCCACACGACCCACTTGCTGGCTGCGCCGCTGCCTGACGCGCAAGCTGACGCCCTCTTCTCCTGACGATGATGAAGCCCTTGCCTCACCCGGCTCCCAAGTGCGGTCGGCTACATCATCATCTATTTGTGTTTCATCGTCACTGCTGTCCTCATCACCGGTCTTGGTATGCAGAGGCTGACCCCTCACAACATGACCTCCCATGCCACTCTCAACATCTATACTTTGCCGCCTACTGCAAGAAGCAGGGGATATTGGCCCCATTTTTGTTCGCTGCCAAGTAGCTGCTGACTGCCCTCCTCAAATTGTTCATCCTCGCTATATAGTGGTGCTGAGCCCAGACCACATAGTAGATCTCTGGCTGAGGGAACCGGATGGGACAGAGGCGGGTTGAGGACAGGTGAGGGCCGCTGACCCGCTCCCGGCCATGCCAACTAAAGGTTGTTTCTGACGTTCCAGCCGACTCTTGGCTGGGGTTGTCAGATATCATCTGGGAGGAAGTGGATGACCTAGTCAACCAATCAAGAACCATTGGGTTGCTAGTCAGTACACGGCCGCTAGATGACCGCGGAAGTTGTGGCCTCACCGAGTGACCCCTGCTGCGACGTCCCCTTGCTGTGCTGAGACCTGCTCCAGGAATGTATTTGCCTCTGCCACTCGCAGGTGAAGAGCCTGCCACCTCTCTGTCTGACATACTGTTTGTTCTAAAATGTACAGACACTGTTTGATGAAGATATCTGTATATGATAAATACACACCCTGTATTTGACGCCAATTGAACCCACTAAGAAGCTTGGGTAACCCTTGGATATAAATTGCGCTCCACAAATGGGCAGGAAAAATTGACTTGTATGTGTCGTTTAAAAACTCTGTGTATTTTACTGAATATAAAAGCACAAACAGGCTTAATTAACCTCCGGATATGAATTATGCTACAGAATTTCTTCTGTGGCGGTGAAAAACAAAGTTTCTTTTACTGAGTACAACAGCAGAACAACGCTTAATTAACCCCTGGATGTAAATTTTGCAAAAGAATTGAGCAACCACAAACTAGTAGCTTCGTAGCGTGTTACAATTGCGTGTTTTCTACGCCACACAACAAGACATAAAATTGTAATTAACCTTCACTTGTGAATTATGCTACAGGAAAAATGTATATATTTTGGCGTTGAAAATGACGGTTTCTTGGGGTCAGCACACCAGCAAAACAACGCTTAATTAACCCCTGGATGTAAATTGCGCAATAGAATTGAGCAGCCAAAAATGAAGTGGTATTTGTATTGTAAAAACGCTGTTTCTTTAAATGAATACAACAGGAACTGGCTTAGATATTGAATGTATATGCAGCTGCAGTGGACGCACACTGGATTTCAGATCCAATACCCCAAAAAATTAGAAATAGAACATTAAGAGAAGCAGTCTCTGAGACAAGCTGAGACACCCCACAAAAATCGCTGTATAAAAATCAGTTCTTTAATGAGAGCTTTCACAATCAGCCGCGGTAGCACCTTCCCTGATCAGTACAGTGAGAGGAGTGAGCTCCTGGCGTCGCGCCCGGAATTATATAGTGCGGTGACGTCACAGAATCCCGCCGGTCTCTGATTGGCTTCATCTCTGCACATGTCATGCAGGCTATGCCCTTCTTCCTCCCAGAGTGCTTTGCCCCATGTAGCGCCATGTGCTCGCAGCCATTTTATCAATCAAAAGCACACTTCGTTCACCCGAAGTACCCCAAACTTCGACTTCGTTCAGAACCGAAGTTTTCCTGAAATTCTAAACGAATTCCACTTCGTTAGAATCGATTCGCCCATCTCTACACCCACATCAAAATTACCCCCATAACAGTAACATCTACATTGACCACCTTAAAACAGTAACAGCTACAGTACACCCATAACAGTAACAGCTACAGTACACCCATAACAGTAACATCTACATTGACCACCTTAAAACAGTAACAGCTACAGTACACCCACATCAAAATTACCCCATAACAGTAACATCTACATTGACCAAAACAGTAACAGCTACAGTACCTCCATAACAGTAACAACTACAGTAGAGAAATAACATTAACATCGTCATTGCCCACATTAAAACAGTAATCCACAGTGCAGCATAAACAGTAACATCCACAGTAGTTACATCCACAGACCCCCATACCGGTAAAATCCACAGTAAAATAGTAACATCCACGGTAAACCCATAACATCCACAGACACCTAACCATTAACAGCCACAGTGCCCCAAATACACATTGCCCCAACAGAAAAAAATGCATAGTGCCAACATTACAAAATGTAAAGTACCCCTAGAGTAACAATTGACCTAACAGGGACATCCACAATACACCCATTCACATGTAACAAACATACAAACATACATACATACATACATACATATAGACATACTGACAGTCCATACATATATGACATACATAACATCACTTTCACATCACATCACACCACAAAGATAGGTTACTTACCCTCCTCTCCTGCCGACCCAGTTCGTTGGAACACAGTCGAATCCAAGCAGCCAGCTCCCTATTGCTAAGATGCACTCGTCTTGCATTTGGATCCATTATTCCAGAATTTTTGAAGCAAAAAATTCTATAATTCCTGTAATCCAATCCTGTGATCCGAATCTAATCCAGAGCAAACTGGCACAGAAAGATTGCCATCTGTGTCTTTTATATCATTCATGGGTGGAGACTATTTAATGCATTATCCAATTATTATCTTGTAATTTTTTTCTAGGGGGGGACAGGGTCCATATAGCTTTTTTATCGGCTGATTTGAAAATAAATTAATCTCTTCAAAGAAAAATATGGGTGCTGATAGGTTACTTTAAAAAATAATAGTGTATTTATTGGCTGTCTATAATAAATCCGGCGCGAAAATCCAGTCTGAAATCCGCCGCAAATACGCATCCAATACGCGTCCAATAAGTGCATGTTCGCGATGGATTTTCACGACGGATTTCCTGGCACTGCTCTAGACGGATTTCAGCCGTACAATCCATCGGCAAATCAGCGGCAAAATAAGCCGTGTGAACGAGGCCTTTGTGTATGGGTGTAGAGTGGGGATGTACACATGGGTTTAGAATTCAGGAAGAGGGAGGTGAGAGAGTGTGTTGGTGTAGAGTGGGGATGGGGGAGGTAAGTCTAGAGTGGGTGGTAGATGGGGTTCGGGAGAGGGTTTTGAGTAGGGGAGAGAGGGTAGAATGGCAGGGTATAGGTGGAGGGGAAGGGGTTAGAGTGGAAGTGGGGAATGATGGGCACACAATTTTCTTAACTTAAAAAAGCTGTGTGCCACTTGTCATGGTCAGGGTGGGATATCACACAGCTTTCCTAGACACAGGATAGTCTATGCTAGAGATAAAATTCAGCAGGAAGGGACCCACTTTGGTCCGAACACAGGTTGGAGCAATCAGATAAGAAAAAGAGCAGTGAGAAGTGGTCAGAAACCGAGAGAAACTACTGTACACTAGCAGTAGATAAAATATTCTTTATTTTCTGAACAAAGCAAAATTAAAACAGCAATGCATTTGGTAATAGTCTACATTTATCTCTTCCTACATGTTAAAAGATGATCATTGTGGTGAGAAAACCCCTTTAAGGCTGACTGCACAGTAATGGATTAAATGCACCATATGCTCTGAGCTGAGCAGTATACGTAGATAGGAACAATATATAAATAGATAGATTTTAAAATATACTTCTAACCATGCAGCTTTTAAATTGCTCACAGCGTTTAGAACTTTGTTTCTCTTTTAACACTAAAAATAATTGAATACATTTCCTGCAATCTTGCATTGTTTTGGCATGAAATGAAGACATGCATCAATTCTGGTTCTTTTCGTTTTACCAGCTATTTCAACTCAACACAGGGTTCAGTATAAATATCTGACATGACTAAACAATGTTATAAAGAGCTTCCTGCTGCAATTTTAAAGACATAAAACTATACTTTAGCTGAGACTGAGACCATTATGTTTTCAAATACCAGCTGTTAGAGCTGAAAGCATGAGGCAGTCATCACCGATAGTAAAGCCTCCTCCATGTTTAGATGAGCCCGTAGGATACACACAAGAGAAGCAGCCATTTTGTGTCTTTACAATCCAATAAAACCTTGAAGGGGAATTAATAATTAATCAGCTCAAAAATATATTTATTTTTTCACTTTAAGAGCTATGTTTACCCTATGGGCATGCCAAACATGCATTTAGAGTAGGAGAGAAATAGAATATTTTCCCGTTGTATCTTTTCTATTTCTTTAATTTATTATTTCAATTTTTATCCTATTTTTTCTTGTTATTTCTATTAATACTTAGGTTTTTCTTTTACATTTTTATTTATGAATCCTTATTTTATTATATAGTGTTCATTATGTATTTATTTTATTAATTTTTTTGTTTACTATTGGTATGTTTTTTGTTTTATTTATTGTATCATGTCATTATTTATTTATTTTTTATGTATTTTTTTTTACTATCTTGTACTAAAGAAGGCAGCAAAATTCTTCAATGCTGCTGAAATGCTTTTTGTCTTCAATTTAAAGCTTTAGGCTGGTACTGATTCTCACTGCAGAGTCTGGGTGCTGTATAGATTAATTTTCAGGCAATACTCAATGGAAAACAATATGCATATTAGCTCTCCATAGCTATCAAATAGTAGCAGAACCAGAATCTCGCATCTACAGACAGATGTTCTGCAATTATGGCGCCTTTTCAGTACAGTGCAAGGTCTGAACAGCGGCCAAAAGTGGCGCTGTTTCCGGTAAACAAGTAGACACTTTTTTTCTAATCATGGATAGCTCCTTAATTTTAATTTTTTATTTTTTTTAAATCATTGATGGGATTTTCAGTCCTTAGAAATGTGTTGGTTTAAGAATCATTTTAAGTGCTTTTCCAGCATTCTTTCTTTATATAGATTTATTTTATTCTCCCATTATCTGTGAAATAATGGGCCAGTGTAAATTAGGTTTTCATACAACAATAATAGAAGAAGAAGAGAACTGAAAACAAGCAGACTATGCAGGTTGCTCAAGGCTCTGGTATTGCACTACATTCTAGAGTGCCTTGAGGCTGTAGTGCTATTAATCTTTTGCTGGCTTCAAGCTCTCCTGAACAACTGACGGCAAACTGTGTTTTAATTAGAAGAGGCCCATGTCCAATTTTTATACAGGCATATATACTAACTCTATGCGGAGTCACTTACGAATTCAAGCACAAAGAACTCTGCAGGAGCTAAGTATATGTAAACATGCAATATTTTTACCATTTCAAATTACATTAGTGCTGCATTTATTATACTTGTAAATTTGAGGTTCTTAGAGCACATTTTAATCAAATTGTGAACAGCACCTGCCATGAAAGACACTCAGATTGGTCCCTACTCTATACAGAATACCTGCACAATAGGAGACTTATTCTTCTTTTGGGCCTACTGTAGTATTATTGGAGATAAGATAGGCTAGTATGGTTTACTGCTGAAAGGTACCAGTAAGACTGATTTTAGTCCTGCATAGAAGCTGTGGTGTGGATTATCCGCAGTGACATCGGAGGCCCAGTGTGATGTGGGACACCTAACCTAATGATAACTGCAGGGGATCACAAAAAAGGATGGTGAGCTGACCAATTATTAGTAGCTACTTGTGTGTTAGCATTGTAGAGTTTATGCAATGAAGATGGATAGGTTGTGGGGCTTGGTGTGAGTAGTTGCTGAGGTGGAGGAGGCTAAGGCTATGTTCACACAGCTTATTTTGGGATGAATTTCAGCCCGTATTTCGCGCCGTACTGCGCAAATTACGGGTGAAATCCATCCCAGTCATTACGATAATCCACAGTTCTCATAGAGAACTATGGATTCTGTCTCCTCTCCCCGCTAGCTGAAAGTGACATATCAATTTTCACAGCGGTATACGTGCTGTAGATAATGAATGTCTATGGGGCCGGTTGACTACCGACCCCCCCACAACCCCTCTGCCGGGCATGCGACGTAATTGCGGGCGAAATCCGTCCCGCAATTACGTCGTGAATAAGACATGTGAACATAGCTTAAAGCTATGGTCAGGCTGTTAATGGGTTGATTCAAAAATTGTCAGACTGATGGGTGATGCTCATTTATATAATTTTGATTAAGTATTTTTGATTTTTATTGTACATGTGTTGGGGGAGACTGCCTCCATTTTGGTAATGCCCTCCACCTACCTGAGGATGCTTTAAATTAGTTGTTACCTACCTGTTCTTAGTTCATCTTGTAGGCCTAGGCTTAAAAGAAAACTAACTCTCGCCTAATGCAGGGATAATGTTTAGCGCAGGCACTCATCTGATAATTCTCATATCCACACAGGGCATTGATACCAGATCTAAGCTGGTGGTTGTTGCTTTCAGTGCACAGGACTCCTGATCATCATGATGTTTTATGAGCTAACTACCTGAGTGTAGTATGAAGAATTTCAGTAGACAAAATAAAAATATTTGTTTTTTACCTATATGGATTTGTACTCCTAATCTGAACAGAACTGTATCTCTTCACCTAAGGAATTCTGCACTAATTAAACTAAACTTTATCTATCAGGTTCTCGGGCCCATATGATGTTACATATTTAGTTAATTTTTACCACATTTTTGGCAGCTTCAACAATGATGACCAAGGGCACAAAATAACTCTCTCACTGGGCTTTGCGAGACATATCCTGCAACTTCACAAAGTTACAAATACCCTACTTGCATTAAACAATTTTAAGGAAAGACCCTACCTCTGGGGTTTCACATTTGCATCCTCCAGCTTGCAGATTTCCTTCTTTTCTTAGGTAAGTTTGAGCTCCCTGTGATGGCATTTTCTATTGGATCCACCACATCACGTATCATGGGGTGACGTACTATAGTATACCAAAGTAAAAAAAATAGAACTTCTCTGTTTCATAAGCAGAGAACACATAAATCTTCATCTTCAGTTGTCTTTACTAGTCCTGATTTAGTTTTTGATCTAAGGCCACCAGCAGGCAATTTTCCTGGCTGTGACTATTTTCTTTTCCACTGTGTGTCTGTTCTGTATTCATGTTTGCCTCTAATATTGATTTAAGATGTATTTTTTTTAGACTATTTTGTAAATTGCTGTTCAATAATCTGAACACACTTATGTTTACATATGTTTTTGTGGATTGAGGTTCAGTACTTTATACTGGTTTCTGTTTCCTTCATCTATGTTGGTTACATGTATGATTGATAATGTAAATTTTCAGTTGCACCTCTTTCCCATATAGAATTTTTGCCTTCATTTTTTGTCTTCTTTCTTTCTCTCTTCCCTCTTTCTTCTCTTCCTTTCTCCCCCCTACCTCTCCTTCACTTTTTTAGTATTTTTTTTTAGGTTCTTGTTTTTGGTTCTTCGTTTGCACAGTATCTCACAAACATAGTACACTTACATAGTTACATAGTTACATAGTTAGTATGGTTGAAAGAAGACACGTGTCCATCAAGTTCAACCAAGGGTGGGGAAAATGTGGGTGATGGGAGAGAGACAAGGACATTATGCCCAGCCTCACCACTGGTGAATGCCCTGAAACCCACAAGGCATGAACCAATCTGCTCCAGTGGAGATCGTATCTCAGACTCCAGAGCCTCCACCAGCCAGATCCAGAATTTTACATGGCTACATACGGATTAATATTCTTTAGTTCCAGGTAGGTATCTAAGCCTTTCTTGAAACTCTCTACAGTTCCTGCCGTGACCAGCTCCTCAGGCAGGCTATTCCACAGATTCACAGTTCTTACAGTGAAGAACGCTCTTTTCCTCTGGAGATTGAATCCTTTTTTTCTCTAGTCGAAGGGAATGTCCCCTTGACTTTTGAGGGGGCTTCACTTGTAATAATTTTTCCCCATACTTTTTGTAGGAACCATTTATATATTTATATAAATTAATCATGTCCCCCTGAAGCCGTCTTTTCTCAAGACTAAATAAGTTCAGTTCTACTAATCTCTCCTCATAACTAAGATGCTCCATTCCCCTTATAAGTTTGGTTGCTTATCTTTGTACTCTCTCTAGCTCCATTACATCTCTTCTATAAACTGGGGCCCAGAACTGAACAGCATATTCTTAGTGAGGACGCACCAATGCTTTGTACAGCGGTAGAATTACATCCTTGTCCCGCGAGTCCATGCTTCTTTTAATACACGCCAATATCTTACTTGCCCTAGAAGCAGCTGATTGACATTGCATGCTGTTCTGTAGTCTATGGTCTACAAGAACGCCCAGATCTTTCTCAACAAGCGATTCTCCAAGTTTATCTCCCCTTAGGACATATGATGCCAGTAGATTATTTTTTCCCAGATGCAGAACCTTACATTTATCCACATTGAACCCCATTTGCCAAGTGGATGCCCAAGCACTCAGTGTGTCCAGGTCTGCTTGCAATTTATGAGCATCTTCCATAGATTGAACTACCCTGCATAGCTTGATGTCATCTGCAAAAATTGTGCTATCGATCCCTTCCACTATATCGTTAATAAATACATTAAATAAGAGAGGACCTAATACTGAGCCCTGCGGCACACCACTCACAACCGGGGACCACTCAGAGTAGGAGTCATTTACCACCACTCTCTGAGTACGATCCAGCAGCCAGTTTTTAATCCAATTACACACTGTTATCTGTAACCCAATGGATTCTAATTTACCCAACAAACGCTTATGCGGTACAGTGTCAAATGCCTTTGCAAAGTCTAAAAACACAATATCCACAGCTGCCCCGCTATCCAGACTTCTACTCACCTCCTCATAAAAACAGATCAGATTAGTCTGACAGCTTCTGTCCTTAGTAAATCCATGCTGGCAATCACTGATCTAATTGTGTTTGTCAACATACTCCTGTATATAGTCCCTTATGAGCCCCTCAAACAATTTTCCCACAACAGATGTTAAACTTACTGGTCTATAATTACCTGGGCAAGACTTGGAACCTTTTTTTAAGATGGGAACTACATTTTCCTTGCGCCAGTCTCCTGGTACTATACCAGTTACCAGGGAATCTTAAAATATCATGTACAGGGGCACAGAGATAACCGAGCTGAGCTCTTTAAGAACTCTTGGGTGAATGCCATCAGGGCCTGGAGCCTTGTTCACATTCAGTTTATTTAACTTGGCTTTGACTTCTTTTTCTACACTGAGCCAATTAATTATAGCAGATGAGCAGCACTTCTCAAAGTTTTGTAACTATTGCATTATATCTTTTCATGGGACAACACTGATGATCACTATATTTACTATTTTGCCATAGGCAAACTTAAACTCTATCAGTTCTCTATCTGTTAAACACTAAAACTTTAATTTTATTTTATTTTTTCTTTTAAAATCTCTATACACCTATTTAAAAACCTGATCTCTGCCCTTTTATCTTTAACCCCTTTTTTGCTCCTAAAGGGGGGAAATTTAACTCCCTTTCTTTTTTCTAGTCTGGGGGAAACCCCACCTACAAAACCAGACGGGAAAATAGAAAGGGAGTTTTTCCCCTCTCAAAAGAAAAAAAGGGTTAAATGATGGGGTTTTAAGTTTCAGGTTTTTTAAATAGTGTGTATAGGGTTTAAAGATTTGTTATAATAAAAGTTATGTTTTAGTTTTTAAAACAAAATAGAGAAGGATAGATTTTAAATTTTTGGGCCTATGGCAAAAAAATTAAATAAAGTGATAAAAAAGCCCACTCTTTGTTCTCTTGCGAGCCCCAAATTTTTTGGGGTTTTATGTAAAACTAAAAGTTTATGCACTTTGGGTTGCAATTTTAAAGTAATCAGTTTATTGTTTTTTTTAACGTTTTAAATTTTTTCCATCAAAATCACTAAACAAAACACCCCTGGGGGTTTCTAAAAAAAGGTGAAAACAACCCCTAAGGGAAAATGGACAAATTGTGCCCAAAAGTGTCCAATATTTGTTTTGGTAAACCATTATTTTCCAGCCCTCCCTTAACTCTTTTGGGGAAAGGGGAGTTCACTAGAGCTTCCCAAGTTGCCACTGGAATCCTATTTCCAAACTCCCCCAGATGAAAATTCCGGGGCTGGTGGATTTTTAGGGGACCTTGCACTCCTCTACCTTCTTTTTGGGGGAAATCCCCAAACCCAGATGCTCAATAGGGTCAAGGTCTAAAAACATGCTTGGCCAGTCCATCACCTTTACCCTTATTTCCTTTTCCCAAAAAGGCAGGGGCCCGTTTGGGGAGGGTGAAATGAGGTAATTATCATTTTGGAAATTTACTTCCCTTTAAAATCATTTTTTTAAAAGGGAGGGGATTACTTTTCTTCGTATGCCCACGTACATTTTTGTTTTTCATGGTTCCCTCAAAACCGTAGCTCCCCCCCCGGGCCAGCAGCCTCAGGGCAGCCCCAAAGCATTGTTTTCCCCCACCATTCCCTTTGAGTCTGGGACAAAACACATTTGTCTTAGAAATTCTTCACCGGGTTTCCTCCCCAAATCTGCTTGAAAACACTGGGGCCAAAAATCTTCTTTTCATCAACCTAGGACATGGTTCCCAAAACCCATGTCTTTATTTTACCTGTCTTCAAAAAAACTTTTTTCAAAGGCTTTCTTGTACTTCATCTTTAAAAGGGCCTTCCTTCGGGGATGACCAAATTTTGATGCAGTGGGGGCATAGGGTTTCTGAGCACGGCCCGGGTTTGATCCCCCTCCCCCCTTTTAAACCCCTCTGAGAAATCCCGGGGCCAGCCCCAATACGTTTTTTTTAAAAAGACAATCTTTGGATATAAAGGGTTGGGGAAATGTTCACTAAAATTTTTTTGGTAAACCATGGCGGGCCGTTCTAGTAAAATTTTCCCCTTTTTTAAAACCCCCAACTGGCCATTTGGCTGCAGCTCAGTTTCAGTGTGTTAACAATCTTATTTTATATTACCAATTTAAGGAGGGAAACCAAAAATAACTCCCCTTTTGGGTTGATGGCAAAACGGTCCCGCAGAACCCTAAAATAATCCAAAATTTTTTCCTTTAATACCTTTTTTTAAAAAATTAAAATCGTTCTTAATCTTTGTGAAAAAATACGTATATTCATAAATTTTTTTTTTTTCCCAATCAATTTTTTGGAATCATCTTGAAACTTTTTTAAAACTTTTGCACTTTCCACTTTTTGCACATGAAACACCGCAACGTTTCGGAGGTCGGGCCCTCCTTTGTCAAGTTTAAAAGTAAAGTAAACTTTAAATTTGAAATCAAGAAGTTATAAACATATTTCTCACAAATTTTAAAAAGGCTAACAAGCATTTTTGTAAAAAATGCATTTTTCGGGGGCAATCTTTTTTTTAACCATCTTTATGAGAAAAAAAAACAATTTATTCCAGCCCTTTAATTACAGTTCTTTGGCTTTGAGGGTCCCATTTTGAATTTCCAGTGCCAAGTATAGTATGTAGAAAAAACCCAACCTAATCTAAAACATCTGCTCACTTTTAAAAATTGAGCCCTTTTGTAGCACTAAAAATTTTCCCCTGCCCCCTGGGGAGGGAAAATGAAAATTTGGGGTTTAAAATTTGTAAATTTTTTACTTAGTTACTCACAAATTTGCCACTTTGTATGAAACGTTTTTGGTAAAAAAATCATTTTTTTGCTCATAGAAACCTAGGGGGAAAAAAAAAGTAAAGGTTTTAAAAAAAAAACCCTTTTTCATACAGGGTGGCTCTTATTTTACTAAACTTTTTTTTGCCAGGGGGTTTGTTTTAAAAGGCTTTGTTTTGATTATTTTGGGGCCCAAAACCAAATTTTTAAAAACTGTTAACAACTGCACATGACAAATTTTAAAATTAAATATCAAAGTGTCTTAATTAAGTGTTGTCCCAAAAAAAAATATAATCAAAAATTTAAAAATTATGGGGGGTTTTGGAAAATCATTTTTTGTGGTTTACTGAATGTAACTTTCAAAATACCATTTTTTATAACTTTTTATTTTTTTGCTTTGGGGGGGGCGTTTTTTTTTCGGGCCACTTTGAGATTGCTAAAGTTTGTTCCCCTAAGAAGGTTAAACAGAGTTTTGGTTTAGATGACCTAGACTCCTGGAGGACTCTTTTTTTGTTTGAGCCAGGAGGCCCCCCTGAATTTGGTACTCAATTTCAACAGCGGGGAAAAATTTTTTTTTCATGAATATTCCTTTAACGCTTTAAAAGAAACCTCTAATGGCCCAAATTGGGTTTAAGGGAACAAAAATCCTTTTACCTTACTTTTTTGCCCCCATAAACCCCGTTTTTTCCCCCAAAAAAAAAACATAGTTATTAATTTCATGTTGGGTGTTTTGCCAAAAATAAAATTTTTAATTATTTTTCTTTTAAAAAAAAAAAAACCCCCTAAAAATAAGTCTTAGCTCATCTTTAGGAGCAAAAATTAATATAAGAAACTTTCTTATTTTCAGGGAAACAGGGTACATATAGTTGGAAAGGCTGTTCCCTCATTTTTTTTTCTACCTTCAAAATTTAAAAAATGGAGTTTTTAATTTGGGTTTTTTGAGGGGGATTATCCTCCTATTTTTTTCTGTGCATTTGGGGGATTCTGTCCAGCCCAGCTTTACATATATTTAAAAAAGTGTCTGCTTTGACAAGACTTATCCACAGATGTTGGAAAAAAAATGAAAAAACTTCTTCGGTCCTCCAGGTTTTGGCTAAATTAATGATATCTATCAAAGAAAGAGCTTACAATCCAAGCTGTAAGAAATTTGACACTGTTTTCACTTTTTGGACCCCATGGCTGATATTTAGAGATATTAACCCCTTAACAACCAACCACCGTCTTTTGATGGTGGGCGGTGCAGGTCGTTGCTGCTGATAGAGGGTTTTTGTGACTCCCAGCTGTGTAAGAAAAAGAAAATGTATTTAAAAAGCTCCATTCCAAGGAGTAAATGTAAGCCGGGAAGCGAGAAAGGTTCCCTTCCCCCCCGCTTAATTTCCTTTGATTTCCACCATCCGTGAGTGTGGCATAATTTTAAAGGGCATTTTCCCCTGAAACCCTCGAGAAAATCGGGAAACCTGGGGACCCGTGGAGGGCCCGGGGGTGTCAGTACAAGGGCAGACCCCGGGGAATTTTTGGAGTTGCCCCAGGGGCTGTTAGTATAAAGGAAAAATGCAGACAGGGCCCCATGTTTTTAATGTATTAGTTTATTCTTAAAGCATTACTTTAATTTTAATGTTTCAGCATTTTGAGCATTGGGTTTAAACTTTAAAGAATTAAATAAATTTTTAAAAAAAAAAGTTTTTTGTTATACCCCCAATTGGTTTAAAAAATAAAAAATAAAAACTTAAAAAGTGTAGAAAAGATAAATAAAATAAAAATTAATATTTAATAAAAAAAATGTGTGCATACATTACACAAAAAAAGAAAACAAACTACCACATTTTAGGTTATCTACGTCTGACAATTGTAATCTTATTGAATTCATCTGACCTGGCCTAATTTAGTGTGAAAATGCAGCCACCGTGAATGGTTTAAAAAAAATAATTAAAAAACCCAAAAAATAAATAAAACAAATAAAAAAAATCTGCAGCAATGTATTTGTAAACTTAAAACTTTTGCCCCCCCCCCCCAAAAATCAAATTCTTCCCATCATAAAACAAATCCATCATACAATGCGTCACTTTGTGGGATTGTGGACAGCCTCCTTGTTGTGTCTAAAGTAAAATCACATGATGGCAGTTGTAAAATGTTTCTTTGTATTCTACTGTTTGGCCACTAAATGCCGCTATTGTCAAGTTTCGTGTATAGGCATAATGTGGGGACCATTGGTATAGTTGGTTTATAAGACCTTTTGAGACTCTAGGTTAACATATTGTGATCAAATGATTTTGAGATCACCGTTGATAGTAAGTGAGCAGTTATACATCTTTTGATCTATAATATGTGAAGAGTGTCTCGTAGTTTTTTCTTGTATGATAGATTGCATATATCTGCTTCTTTTGGGATGTCCTCGTAGTGTATTTGCCCTTTTGCTGAAATGTGCCGTGGCGGCGGTTCTGTGTGTGTACATGGATTAGTTCTTGTGTGCCGCAGCCATGTCCGAGTGGCTCCCCAGGTTTGCAATTTAAGTTTTTTCTGGAATGTTTTTGTGTGGCTCTAGGAAACATACGTTTTTACTTGGTGGACATTGGATTTTAAACTATATGGGATGGGAGGGGGTGCATCTCCATTTGGGTTTCTGTCCCGGCCCACTCATCACAGGCTGTCATATGAAGGGCGCTTTGCAGGTTGGGTGTTTTTTATTTTTTCTCTCTGAATAATGGAGTCGGTTGACCCTGCGAGTGGCCTGTTTGGCTCGATTGAGTGGTAAAAGTTAGGATAGGGCTGCCCGATTTTGAGATCACGTTGAAAGTCGTGGGCAGCTTAAACATCTATGAATCAAAAATATGTGAACGGAGAGTCTCAAAGTTTTTTCATGTATGATTTATTGATAGATAGTTATATGATTCTTTAGTGGTTTCTTCCACGTAGTGTATAGACCTTTTTGCAGAAATGTGCCGCTGGCGTGCGGCGTCTGTGTGTGTACCATGTAGTAATTTAAATGTGTGCGCAGCCCTGCAGTGTCACCCAGGTTTGCATAGTTTTTTCAGAAAGGGTTTTTGTGTGCAGGAGTGAAACAATACGGTTTACTTGGTGTACATTGATTTTTAACATTTATGGGAAGGAAGGGGTGCTTCCATTTTGGGTTCTGGTCCCCGCCCACTCACCAAAGGCTTGTCATTCTCATAAAGAAGGGCAGCTTTGCTGGTTGGGTGTTTTTTTTTTTTTCTCTCGGAATAATGGAGGTCGGTTGACCCAGCGAAGAGCCTGATTGGCTCGATTGAGAGGTAAAAGATAGGATAGGATCTGCCCGATTTTGAGAATCTAGCTTGATAAGTCGTGGGCAGCTTTAACATATTTTGATCAAAAATAGGTGAAACCGAGAGTCTCAAAGTTTTTTCATGTATGATAGATAGCTATAAACAATTGCTTCTTTAGGGATTTCCACGTAGTGTACTTGCCCTTTTTGCCGAAGAAATGTGCCGCTGGTGGCGGTCTGTGTGTGTACATGTATAATTACATGTGTTGCCGCAGCCCTGGCCAGTGGCACCCAGGTTTGCATTACATTTTTTCAGAAATGTTTTTGTGTGACAGGGAAAACTTTTCGTTATATTGGGGTTGTCGTTTGATTTTAACACTATCATGGGAAGGAAGCGGGTGCTTTTCCATTTTGGGTTTCTGTCACCGCCCCACTCTCACAGGCTGTATAGAGGGCAGCTTTGAGGTTGGGTGTTTTTTTACTTTTTTCTCTGCTGAATAATGTGAGGTCTGTTTTGACCCAGCGAGAGGCCTGATTTGGCTCGATTGAGAGGTAAAAGATAGGATAAGACTGCCCAATTTGTGATCACGTTGCAAGTCGTGGAAGCTTTAACTCTTCCGTGATCAATATATGGAACCGTGAGTCTCAAATGTTTTTTCTGGTTTTGATAGATAGCATAAATGCTTCTTTAGGGAGTCTCCACGTAGTGTGATTGCCCTTTTTGCAGAAAGTGACGTGGGCGGCGGTCTGTGTGTGTACATGTATCAATTCATGTGTGCCGCGGCCACTGCCAGTGGCACCAGGGTTGCATAGGTTTTTGCAGAAATGTTTTTTTTGTATGTGCAGAAAAATCATACGTTATACTTGGTTTGTACATTGATTTTAACCTTTTATGGGAAATGTAGGGTGCTTCCATTTTGGGTTTCCTGTCCCCGCCCACTCTCACAGGCTGTCATAAGAAGGGCAGCTTTGCAGGTTGGGTGTTTTTTTTTTTTTCTCTCTGAATAATGGACAGGGCGGTTGTCCCAGCGAGAGGCCTGATTTGCTCGATTGAGAGGTAAAGATAGGAGAGGTTGGCCCGATTTTGAGTTTCTAGTTGGAAAGTTGTGGGCAGCTTAACTGCTTTTGATCCAAATATAGGTGAACAGAGAGTCTCTGAAGTTTTTTCATGTTGTTATGGATAGCATAATGCTCTATTGGGACTTTCATGTAGTGTATTGCCCTTTTTGCAGAAATGTGCCGCTGGGGCGGGTCTGTGTGTTGTGTCAATGTATTAATTACATGTTGTGCGCAGCCCTGCCAGTGGCACCAGGTTTGATAGTTTTTTATCAGAATGTTTTTGTGTGGCAGAAACATACGTTCTACTAGGTGTACATTGTTTTAAATATATGGGAAGGAAGGGGGTGCTTACATTTGGGTTTCATGTCCCGCCACATCTCACAGGCTGTCATAAGAAGGGCAGCTTTGCAGGTTGGGTGTTTGTTATGTTTTCTCTTGAATAATGGAGGTCGGTTGACCCAGCGAGAGGCCTGATTGGCTCGTTTGTGAGGTAAAAGATAGGATAGGACTGCACCGGATTTTGACGATCACCGTTGAAAGTCGTGGGCGAGCTTAAACATCTTTTGATCAAAATATGTTGAACCGAGGAGGTCTCAACGTTTTTTCTTGTATGATAGATAGCATAAATGCTTCTTAGGGTTTCCACGTAGTGTAATGTATAAGACTGGCACATGTAGCAGCCATTTTGAGAAGCTGCTGAGATTTGAGGAGAACAGGACAGAGACAGAGACTGAGCTAAAAGGAGCCCAGGAACCCCCGTCGTTTCCCCAAAAGGGCGAGGAGAGCCTGACTGGTCTTTTTTTTCGACGCCATCGCAGAAGGAGAGAACTCCCGGACAAGAAAGGGCAAGGGTGCCAAGATAGAGAGGGCTGTTCTGCCGGGCCTCCATTTTCCCTCCTTTTGCCGAGAACGGAATTTGCCCGGGCCCTCTTTTTAAGGTACCTCAAGGGGATGCATGCACCCAATAGTTAGGTTTTGGAAAACCTGATATTTGTTTAGTTATTTGGCTCAGTTAAGGAAAAAGGGGGGTTTCCCCAAAAAATCTCCTGTTTAGGACCCTTTGGGGGGGTTTACTAGTGCAATTAGCTTTCTTGAAAAACCGGGGGTTTTATCTATGAGGGAAAGGGTTTTTGTCCCCAATTTTGGGGTTTGGGGGGGGGATAAATGGGTAAATCATTTAAGCTGTGTAAGCTGCTGTGCTGCCCCCCGAGCCCCCCCAACTGCCACCACACCAATTTTGGGCCCCCCTTTGGGGATTACTGTATTAAAAAGGTTTGGGGGTTTTTCGGGCCCTTTTCCCAACCCCCTGGGTTTGGATCCCGAGGGAAAACATTCTGGCGGCGCCCCTGTGCCAGCAAAGGGGCCCAGGTTACTTTTGTAAAATTTTTGTTTGGGGGGAAACTGTTCACCATCCCTTTTTCCCGAAAATCCAGTAAAAAACGTTTTTTTTAGTGGTGGGGTTTTTGTGGGGGTTTTTTTGTTAGGACTTCGTGTATTCCCGGAAAACCTGCCTCGGTTTCTCGGGTTAAAACTTAAAAGTTTAAAAAAATTTTGCCCAAAACCCAAGAGGCCAAAAAAAAAATTTCAAAATTTAGCTGATAATTTAAGTACTATTTAGACCTTTGGGGGTTATTGGGCTTACGGACTTTCTTTTTTGGGCTTTATTCCTTTCAGTTTGCTGCAAGGATTACACATGCCTGTATAGAATTTTAGAATTATTTTTTTTTTCATTTTCTTTATTATATAAAACTATTTCTATTTTAATTTTTGGGAGGGCTAGGGATTTTTGGGTTTATGTATGAAAAAAAACTGTCTAGCAAATAATCTGTCTTTGTTGGGCCCTTTTGAATTTAATCAGAGTCAAACTTTTTTTTTTTCAGAGCATATTGAAATGGGGAAAAATGAGCTTGGGTTGGTTTTTTTTGGCAATAAGACAGTCTTTCTGCCTTTGGGCAGTTTTCATACATAAGGCCCTTAGTTTTTTTTTCACATTGTGTTAGATATGAAATAAGCTTGTTTTTAAGAATGGCCATAGTTCCATTTATAGTCGCTTTTATTTATCAGAATAAAAACCATTTTTTATTTAAATTTAAAACAGGGGGAATTTTTTTAATAAAAGTATTAAAATTTTTTGGGGCTTTTTGTGTGTTTTTTTATTTGGTTTTTAGTTAGATGAATTAAATTTTCTGCTGGATTTAGATCGAGATAAGTTCAAGACAAAATATGAGAATTTTACAAAATCATCATCATTTTCTTGTGGTCCATACTTCACTACTTCTCCTGTACTACCTTGATAGCATGGAAAACAGATTATTTATATAAATACCTGGTATCCTGGCGACACTATATATGTCATTTGACTTTTATAATTGATGCCTCAGAGGGGTTTATTTGCCACTGAAATATATAAATATATATAATCCTTACTGCTCCTTATCTACATATTGAACAGTCATATAAACTACTGCAGTTTCAAAACTCGTCGCAATTTCAGAATATGTCAGTACTAAACTTTCTGTAACCTGATAAGGCCAATGAATTGCTCAGTGACTAATTCCATATTTATGAAGGCAGAAAAGAGACCATGAAGGAGATCTAATATTTACTCTCGAGTGTTTGCATTCATCTGTGGTTTATTTTAAATTTTATTAATGATTCTATGCAAAGTGAAAAGTCAGATCTTTCTTCTGAAGAAGACTTTGCTACAGTAGTAAAATAGAGTTTTAGAGATGAGGATTAGTGTGTGACAGAAGGTGACAGGATTTGACATAATCTGAGCCTATTTATAGCTAGCTGTTACTGAATATCTGTGATTGGCAAAAATATCAGTTAACCCCTGAAAGACCGGTATTCTGGTTTATAGTGACCGAAAAGTGCCAAAACCTAGTGTAGCTATTTTTTTGCTTTTTTGCATGCACTATTTAATCAGAAGAAGTAGATCTGCTTGGCTGATTTAGTGTCTTTTTATTAAAGTTAACACTTTAGTTTTACACAGTCCAATCACATTGTTATGACCACCTCCTACTTTTAACACCGGCAGCGCATAGCTCAGAAGGAAGTCACATGTCATGCACTTGCTTGGTGGGTATTTCAGCTATACCCAAGTATATTAACTTGATTGTTGAGATAGATTGGTTCGATTTTTTTATTGCCAGCCACTGGATAAAACCCACTGAGGCTTCAGTGCATGTATACTGAATGATGAGAGCTGCACAGATGTGAGCACACACACACATATATGATTAACTAATTTAGTTATTTTTGTAACGTGAAACACAATGGGACAGGAGTCCCAGAACATCTCTTTAAATTCATTTTGAAACATAAGGTGTAATTTCGGTTCTCAACCTGAGGGACGTGTGTGTAAATAGGCGCATATCGTGTCTCTATTGGTGCGTTTCTAATGTTCTATTTTATGGCGAGATGTATGAATCCTGGCACTGACAGGCCAGTTCTAAATAGCTTTAAGGTAGTATAGAATGCGTCAGAATATATGAACCTGTTCTTCTGCAATTCATATATACAGGCGCATTGTAGTGCCAATGCAACAAGTCTGGCTCAGGCAGACCACCTTTAACCTGGTCTGGCTGTTCTAACTGTTATACACCTAGGTTTGGAGTCAAAGAATCATAAATGTGTCTAATCCTACGAAGGGGGTGCGACACGCCCCAGAACGCCCCTACTTTTTGGCGTATTAAAAAGTGTCTTTGGTGCATAACAAAGGGACTTATCGCGCCAACATTTGGAGTGCATCTGTTCATACATTCTTTTTGGCCCAAATTACACCAGAAAACTGGCGCAGCCCCGTTCATACATGTCGCCCTTAGTGTGCAAGAAAGTGTGTCTTGGGGGTATATTGTCATAATTTTTTTCACCCATTATGGTAATCATACAGAAATGAAGCTATTGGCATGAAAGTGGGGATAATTGGGTGTGATAGTTTTAGCCCCATTATCTGAAGGTCATACTTCTTTGGGCTGTTGTTGGTATTGCAAGAATGTGATGCTTACAGTTTGTGGTTTGTAAATTCAAGACCACTTAGATGTGGTGCTTTAACAGTGATGGTTAAAGGGGTTTTCTCACTACAAAGATTAGCTTCCAACACGAGGGAAGTGTTAATTAAAGACTTTTTCTAAATATATTGCTTTGTTGATTTTATTTTAGTCTTGACATAAGAGCATTTTATGTGCTTTTGAGTTGTAATGGTAACATGCATACCAGGCAAATACCTATTTATATGAAAAGCTGACAGACCAGAGAGCAGGGAGTGATTTCACCTCCATGGATGGACTAAGCTCTGGAGAAAAAGTGATTCACTCTAACAAGATTAGTATCTGTTTAAGATAGGGACACTATATATAAAGCACCTGTAGCTTGTGTTTAATGAAGATTTGCTCTCCTGTACTTATCAGGGTAGAAGCTGAATATAATAATCACCTCTGTAGAACCATCCACAGTTTAAGGAGTCAGAGTGAGTAGAAACTGCCTGTGAGTGAGGCATACATCGTGGTGAGAAAACCACTTTAAAAGAAAGATGTATACAAGCTCACAGTGATTGGTGTTATTTACTGGGAGGCACAGGCTTAAGGTAACAATAGATAGTGCTGGTTCTATTATGGTAATAATCTCTACAGTCTAAGTCTATCCCCCTGAAACTGCACCTACAATGATACATTATCATTAGTCACTATTTTTAAAGTGTTCACTGTGCAGTATAAATGACAAAATAACTTTACTATGCAAGTCGGTACAATTACAACTATATTAATTTTATATATTTTATTTTATGTTTTACTACACAAACACTATAGAAATGCATTTTATGTCATCCTAATCTGACAGCCATAACCGTTTTATTGTTTTGTATACAGAGCTTTGTAAGGGCTTGTTTTTTGCGGTTTTGTGAACCGTTTTCATTGGTACCACTTAAAGGTTTATATGAGTTTGTGATTAAGTAGTAAGTTAAATAAATGAAGTTGGTATGTTAAATAACATGACAGATTTATAGGTTAGGTCGTTACACATGCAGCAATACCAAATATGTGTGCTTTTTTTATGTTTATAGGCCGATAGACTAGTGTTGAGCGATTTTTATCGACAAAGTTGAAATCGGCAAGGTTTTTATGGTGATCAAAAATTTTCAGATCATGCGATAATTAAGGTTAAATCTGTGCATCATCTATTAAGATCGCGCCATTTTCGGCGCTTCCTGTAATTTTGGGGGCCCAGAAAAATCAGATTACAGAATAGAGCAGGGTGAGATGTGTGTGCGACGTCATGACTGGGAGGGTTTTATGGTTGCGATTGGCTGGAAAAATCACATGACCTGTATTACATAGAACAGCGTTTCGGGTAAGCCTTAGGGGTCTTTTCAGCGTCTCATAGGAATAGGATGTGCGCTCTGCCTGTGGCCAAACAGCTCAGCGCAATTAGTCTATTTTGCACAGAGAAACCTCTATATTGCTGTGTCTTCCCAAATTTTTAGTTAGATTAGAGTTTGGGGAAGATTTTATGTAGTTAGTTTAGAGAATTTTAAAGCAGCATCTACCGTTTGTAAAGTCACGGGGGGAGCAAGGGGGGGGGGCCGCGGGCGAACACAGACAAGCTCATTTAAAAAGAACACTGGTTTAAAGTTCACCAAGACTAGTGTGGGACATTGCCCCTGCAATATGTTTATTATTAACAGTTTGCTATTGAAATATTTCCCTGGATATTGGGCAGCCTGAACTTTTATTGGATACACATCATTTTTAGTAACTGCAGGTCTCTTTGTTAGGTGAAAAAATCCATTTTTTCTATCAGTATTACATTTCAGATAGGTGTTCATTTTCAATTTTACCATTCACCTGTGTTGATATACCCACCTTGCAGTTAAATTACAATCCAGCAATCTTGTAGTCAGAAACAGGTTGTTTGTTGCCAAAAAATACCGTGTATCATACAAAAACATAACAGTACGTGTTTTTTGACTTTTGCGCATCCAGCTTTGTTCATTGAAAGCAGCATCCACGTAAATCTTAAAACAGCAAATTCTATAGTCACCACAGGTGAATTAAAGGTGCAAAAATACCGTGTATTATACGAAAACATAACAGATACGTGTTTTTTGACTTTGCCCAGCCCAATTTGTTGATAGAGACCCCTTTGCAGTTAAATTTGAACCCAGAATTTTGTTTTGTTAGAGGGATTTGGAATAGCTGTGTTTTTCCGTCTTTTAAAAAGGATTTCCCAAAAAATATTCCCATCCTCTAAAAATTTTTTTTTTTGACAGGAGCAAAATGCAGGTGGTAAGCGGCTTTGGGGGGGGTAAAGACATGGGGTAAGGTCGAGAGAAGGTGCCCCTTTCCCAGTGTGACGCCAACAGCATGCCAGGGAGAGTTGCAGGACCGTCGGGCCCTGTCTCGCTGGGTCAGGCCTGTAAATCAAAAGTAACGAACATGGCCAATCTGCCTTCAGGGGTTAATGAAACCCTGCATCTGCAGTCTTACCCCCTGCCTCCCGTCACGGCCCCCAAATGTCGTCATCAGCATCTCAGCCCCCGTCAACATAAAGCAGCCAAATGTCAACTCGTGCCCCCACCATGTGGTTTAACCCCTTTGTCAAAAGACCTCTTTGTGAAAAAATGCGGTTGGGGTAAAAGGGCATGTTAAGTTCAGGGATGATTTAGTCGCTTGACGCATTTAGTTTGGGGCCCTCAAGGGGGGTGAAGGAAGCCCGGTCAATCGGCAAAAATTCCAGGCGGTCGGCAACCCCTTTGCGTGCCCCTTGCTTGTAGCCCGCGCTTCTGGATGCAAAAAAGTCAGGACGAAAAAGTCCCCTGTGTTGATGATGATGATGTGCGCATTGCGGATCCATCTGGTCTTTTCCGCAGTTTTGTTTGCGAGCGCTTCTCAGTGGCGGGAGGAAGCGATGGGGTAGTGTCAATAGGGCCCCAAAAAAAAGGGGAGAGGGCGGTCGCCGAAGTCCGCTGTATGTTCGCCCCCCACGGTCAGCGCAAACCCCCTCCTCGTTATCGCCCTCAAAAGGGCAGGGGCTCTCAAGCCCGGGCTTCTTTGTGCAAAACCTCTGATTCACCCCGATGTCATTGCCGCCTTTTCCGTAAACGCTAAATGAGGCAAGAACCCCTTAAGTGGTTAACACCACCAAAAATGTTGTCACATGCAGCGAATGCATGAGTTGAAATGGAGGGAACACTTTTGGCCAAAAAAGGGCCGACCGACGCCAGGGCCCCCAACCCCTGTCACACCCTCTGTCTCCCCCTCCCTTTCCTCCGCCACCACCAAACGTTCCTCAGCTGATGTCTCTCAGAGTTATGACAGGGTCGCCTCCGTTCGCCTCCACCGTCGCCCTGTACCACAGACACCAGAGACCCATCCTACCCCTTCTCCTTCCGCCAGTTTGACGACCGCAGCCGTACAGTGGCCAGTTTTGCAGCCAGCCCTTTTGTCTTCCAGGTTTGGGGCGAAGAAACCTTTTAACCCAAACCTCCCCAAAGCCAAAAGCCCGAATGTCGGCATTGCCCGCTTTTGGCCTTGGAAATGTTTCCTTTCCGTTGGTGGACCAAAATGGGTTCCGCCACGTCATGGCCCTCGCCTGCCCCCAATACCCGTGCGAGCAGGCATTTCTTTGCCAAAAAGCCGTCCCTGCCCCGGCAGCCCTGTGTATCTAAATTTCAAGCTCGTTGTCTGCATCTGTGTCCGGGGAAAAATCAATTCACACCCCACAATGGACTAGTAAGCTCGGCAAGGCGCTATTCTCTGTGACGCTCATGGGGGAGTGGGGTGGATGTCTCTGGGGTGACGGTGGCTCTCAGGCCCGGCGCACGCTCTTCAAAACCGCAGGGGTGGTTTTCAGGGCTCTTTTCCCCAATGTCCCCTGGGTGGCATCGGTGCCCAAGGCACCAGGC
>JAODAL010016988.1:0-79090 GCA_025379985.1 Phyllomedusa bahiana
AAAACAGGAGCGTTCCCATGTGGGGAAACAGAAAAAAAGCTGACCATGCATAGATAAAAAAAAATGCATAATAAAAGCAAATTGGAAGCACACAGGCCCCCGTCCAAAGCCCACTGCGTGTACACCTTAAATCCGCAGTAATTATTACCCCAATTTCCTGTGACAACACAGCCATTTACAGGGTTAACAGGTTCTCGGTATCTTCTCCCTGTCCTCCTATTGGCGGCCGCTGGCTCTGCCTTGAGTGTTATATTGTGTGATCCCAGGAATGTGTCATTATTCCTGAGCACAGAGAACCAGCGCTGCTCAGCTCCCAGCTGTGACCATACACCAGAGCTGCTGGGGCCGCTGCGCTCCCCCAAGATGGGGGCTAAATTCGGATTGTCGTGGCTCCTGCCTTGTGTCCTGGCTGCCCTAGTCCAGGCACAAAAGGACAATGAACAAAAGTCGGTAAGGATTTCTAATCTTCCTTATTTTATTATGAAGCGACTGTTGTGTATGAAGAGGCAGCAGAGCGGAGTGTATCATTCGGCTTAATTATTGGTCACGTCGTGATGTGTTATTTGTGCTTTTGAATAGAATAAATGTAATGCATTATCCGGTAGATTGTAAGCGTTTGCAGGCAGTATCCTCTCTTCCTCTGTACCAGTTGTTAGTCATTCAGTGTTATTATTGTACTTTGGTCTTATGCTATGTATGTAATCGCTTCAAATGTACAGCGCCCTGGAATCAATGGTGCTTTAAAATAAAGACAAATAATAAATTCTTAAATTAGGGAGTTATCATGGGGCACAAAACAGGTAAATGGCACATTCAGCTCTGCTACATCTGTGCTGTCATTTACTTCCATCTTTAGTCATATAGATTATACAATAGATTATACCAGAAATTCCTTTTTGGATTTTAGTTTTTATATAATTTTTTTAATCAACTTTTATGTTTTTATACATACAATTTACATCACATCACAGGCAACCCACTGCAATCATTTTCAGAGCTCCCAAGTCCCCTGGCCAACATTTAATTTTGTGAGGGTAAGGGCTCATTTACACGTACGGTTATCCAGTATAGAAACCCTTCAGCCTGGTGATTACAAAGGATCACAAAAAGATTTATGCAACATTTTTTTTTTTGGTGTTTTTTTTATTTTTTTTTAAATAAAATCTTTTAACTGACTTCCCATACAAGGAGCTCTGGGTTTAGGCGCTGTCAGCTGCTTGTTCCCCCCTTTAACATCCATGACAAAGGAAGTATAGAATTAGCTGAGAGCCCCCCCCCTTTTGTATATTTTCCATGTAAATCATTGAGGTGGTCTATAAGAGAACTGGGGTTCCAAATGGGAACATACGGACATATGGAAAGGGACTGTCAAGATGAGACAACCCCAAAGGTTCATTATCCAGACATGGAAATATGGAAAGGAACCCATTGAGATAAGAATACCCCAAAGGTTCTTTATTCAGATAGGACTTACATAGCCGGTCTCCATGGAAATGGTACATGTAATAGAGACATTGAAAGCCATTGACCTATCCAATCTATATGTCCATCAGTTGAGATGAGATTATGTAAAAATCTCCAGCAGAACTTGTGGTTCTATAAGAAGGTTGCATTGCCAATCTGAGGAGGTAACGGACACTAGAAGATCAAATAAAAATGTGTAGAAAAATAAGGTGTTAATAAACCACCCTATGTGTCATATGAGATATGCAACAACCTGGGGCAGGTGCAACCATCCTGGACAGATTAGACTAATGACATCACAGTGCCCAGCATGAAGACATCACTTATACTCCCTGTCAATCAGTCTTCTGCACCCCCAGACTTCATGCAAGGGTCTGGCATCATCAGATAAGTGTAAAAGTATTCTATTGCCCTCCCATCCTCCAAAACCCTTTTAATGTACCCTAGAATGGTGCATACACTTTGCATAGGAACACTGGGGTAGTTACTGTAAGCATACATACGGTATGTACTAGGAATGTTTTGTGACTCTTCGCTAAGGGATTCCCAGCAATAAGATCCCCAGTGTTCACGTTATCAAAGGGGGAGTGATCCAAAATGTACTGCTCTAGTTCTAAAGCCATGTTTACAAGTCCCACCATTAAAGCATGTTACCCACAGCAGCTGATCCCATCAATGTAGTATGGCATAACGGTCATGCTCTTGGGGACACTTCCTTTATCCCTGGCTTTTATTTCCCTCATTGACATTAAAGAGAAAAAATCCCAGTAGTACCACATGTAAAGTTCTAATCACTGTTCCCCATAGAAGCAGCTGTAAGATTATGTCCTATATCTGCATCTCTAATAAGCACTGCCCATCACTGTGGGAATATCAACAGTCCAACGACCTAATCTACATCTATCTACTATCACATCTTCTATTATCTATCACTAAATTATCGTCACCAATTTTTTAAATTTTATTTAAAATATTTCTATCTACCTATCTTTCTACCTATCATCTATTCCCCATATATCCATCATCTATCTAACTATCTACACATTTATCTTCTGTTTATTTAGTTATCTTTCTATTACAAACATCTAATGCCCTTCTATCTATCATCTACTTCAATTTTCATCTAGCTACCAATCTGCTTTTAAAACACTATCTATTATCTATCTTCATCTGTCGTCATCTTTCTAACTATCTACCAATTTATTCTTTGTTTATATATATATATTTATCTATATTATTATGGAGATTTTTTTTTACCAATCTATCCTCTATTTATCCAGCTATCTGCCAATTTATACTGTTTATCCAACTTTTTTTTTTTTCTAAGATATTTATATTTTTCGACCAATTTATTCTGTTTATCCATATTTCTGTCTACTAACCTACCCTCTGCTCATCTATCTATCTATCTATCTATCTATCTATCTTCCCTCTATCTGTCATTTCTATCTTTCCTCCATCTATCTATCATCTATCCATCCCCAATCTACTAGCTTCCATCTACTATCTCTCCACCTCATCATCTACCTATATCTATCCATATATCTATCTATCTATCTATCTTTTTACAATCTATTTTGTTTATTCATCCATCCATCTTCCTATCGGTCGACCTACTAATCGATCCTCTGTTTATTTTTCTATCTTGAAAACTTAATTGACAAATAGAAAAGCATTGCTCTGGAAATGACATTCACCCTTTGCCCTTTGCCCCATTTCATTCTATGGGCTGACCTTTACCTTTGGGTTTATTTTTATGTTTTAATTGAACCCCATCCCCATCTGCAGCTGGTTAAATCTGGAAGCCGGAGCAGGACCATTTCTCCCACAGTATTTGTCGACTGCGGTCACTTGATCTTTCTGTCGAGATCAGCAGGTTGTGCTCGCTAGTAGCCGGGGGTGGCTGTTTCTTTGTATAAACCCATCATTATATTTCGCTTTTTAGTGCTCTTTAGGGGGCGGCAGAGTTATTATTATTATTGTTCTCTGAATAGCGAGCCGCCACAGTCCTTCACTCCATCCTTTATTCTACACTGTGGCAGTAAACATTCATTTTGCACCTTTTAAACTCCTTAGCGACTACTCACTGTCTTTTGGAGGCAGGCGGTGCAGGTCGGCAGCAGGGGCAGTTACTGCTCTCAGTGGGATGCTACATTAACAGCTGAGCTGCTATTACATGCTATGTTCCTACAGCAGCCTCCTGACTGAGCTATGATCCTGGTCATGTAGGGCCGGGTTCACAATACGTTCAGATCCCATGTGGATACCTGCAAAGGGATAGGGAGCTATAGGGCAAACTTAGCCACTTTTGAGCTACATCTGCTCTGTTACCTGAACATAGTCAGCTGGGTGTCACCATTCCAGTTTTCAGAGGGACGTCTCTTGCATGCACTGCCTCTGACAGCTCTGATTGGATAACGTCAGAATATTCAGGAACACCCCCCTGATTGGTAACACCCAATACAGATTCATTATCGTTTCTAAAAGGGAAAAACAGAGGAAAAGCACAACACAGAGATTAAGAAGATGCCTCCCCAATTGTTATTTTACAGGTATACTAAAACAGACATGTCAGGAACGGTCATGGGTCAATTTTAAAGGGGTTGTCTCGCTACCTTGATTCACCTCAGTCCTGTTTTCTTGGTTTCATTTGTAAATTCAGGGGTGTGTTTACAGGCTACTACTGGCTTCTACTGGTCTTCAGTGACAAGCTACAGAGGACACCATCTGTACTATACAACCACACTGTCAGCCTATCAGGGAGTGGTCAAACAGGTCTGTAGCTATGCGACTTGAGAAGCTGATGCAGCCCATACAAGGGGGATATCTAGGAGTATAGGACACTGTTAATGACACATATTGCAGAGAGACTTTTTTTTGCAAGATCTTTAACATAAAAAGAATCCTTTAGTGAGACAACCTCTTTAAGGTCTTTATAGTCCTGATAATTATGGGTTAAATTATCTTTGTTTGCTTCCAGTGACAAAGTCCACCAGTACCAAACCATGCAAGGGAAATAATTAACTGAGTTATTTTGCCCATATGCCACTTGTTACTATGGCATGGACTTGGCACAGTCATAGTGGAAAACATGGAACTCCAATGTGGTCAATACAAAAATATGTCATATTGTAATGGACAGCACACTTCCATCCTCATTGCTCTACTCACCTACCTGCTCAGCCAGTAGTAAAACTACCATAGTAGGAGACCACCCACTGGCTATAACAGCTCCATAAATCCTTTGATCCAGCTGGATGGTGCTGAAACTTTTTATTATTAAATGCTTACATATACAAACGGATAAAACGTAAATATAGCATTCGCTGACGCGTTTTGGCCTATGTAGGGGCTTTGTTCACAGCAATGCTACAATAGTCCACCATGACTATCCTACAAACATAAATGTGCCCGGGGTAATGCAACAAAAAGTCAACCCAAAAAGATGAAAAAAGGGCAACTCACTATAACAATAATGACACCCAAAGAAAATGAGGGAAACCCATGTAAAAATGTACAAAACTTTACTGGTCAAAAAATTACAATATGACACCACAAAACAAAAGCATGAAAAAACCACCCACAAACAAAACTAAAAAACAACACAGAGGTCTACAGAGGGCACATAAAAATATATATGAAATATAAACGGGGGTCTAGCTGCAGGGTTTTATCACCCTTTTTTCCATTGGACACCTCCTTCATGGTATAGTATACTTCAGATTCAGGACATTGCTTTAGCCCATTTTTTTTTTTTGGTTACAACCGGAAGCAATTGTTTAAATTTTATTTTTTCCATGTATTTTTAATAAAACAGGCGCCCCCGGGGTTTTACAAACGGGATAGGACGGGAGGTTTGTTCTTAAGTTGAAATTGTATGAAATTGGACAGGTAATTTATTAAATGAAATTTTCCAGCAAAAAAAAAAAAATTAGTTTTGGGATAGTACAGGGAACAGTTTTTACATTTGTTTTGTGTCGTCCCCTTTTTAGAAATTTCACCTAACGTTCTGTATCTCATGTGCAGCTGTGGCATGCTGGCACTTGGTTATCAATGGGGCGTGACTCAGTGTTGAATGTCAGCCACGCCCCATAAGTCTCCGTTTGTAACTAGGGGACGTATGTAAGTCAGAACGATGTAAGTCGGGGACTGCCTGTATATTCTTTACGTGACCCTAGACCTCCGTGCTTGTTTTTTAGTATTGTTTTGGGTGGTGGTTTTTCAGTGCATTATGTTTGTGGTATAATATTGTAATTTTTTGACCAAAAAAGTTTTTTACATTTTAATAGTCCAACATGGCTTCATATGATAATAGGGTGTTTACAGCAATCACCTTCCACAAGTGGAGTAGTTAACTTACAAGTTCACAAGTTACCAGAACCAAAGCAAACTCATACATGTTGTAACTCATGCAGCATAATTACATTTTGGGACACACCTCTGACAATATTACAGTGTCGATAATCTGGGAGGTGATGAGAAACATATGGCAACTGTTACGTATTGTACTTATTATACAGTATAACATGTGTATCCTTGCAACAAGAGGCAAAGGTTTATGTGGCACTTGGATCTCAGTGCAGAACACTTTTCAGGAGACCCCTTTTAATAGGTCATGGTGCCAAGCATAATTTACCACTAAATTGCTTTTCTGCCCAGATAGAAATGTTGCCCCCATTGGCTGCTTTGTCCCATACGAATCCACCAATCTAACAGTTGAGAATATGACTTTCATAGCTGTAACAATTGTGCTCTTGATAGAGACAGAACCTGGAGCTATTAATCAATTACCAACATTTGACATATATTTATATCATAATATCTGTAATAGGGTATTGAGTGGGCTCTACTGCTAAGCTTGCTTTACACCCAGCGGGCGCTGGCTGTTAGTAACATCTGACACCTGCCATTAGTGGCCTGGATGAGATAGGATCCAGGCTGTTCAACCAACTAGATGCCGAGGTTAAGATGACTGCGGCATCTAATTGATTAGAGAATTGTGTCATGATCACAGGGGGCTAACTGGTTGTCAGCTGTGGGCCTAATGAAGACCTCCATGGCTGCTATCTTACTGCTCTATTGCCAACTGTACCCGGTCTCAGACAGGGTATAATAGGGAAACCATAGCCAAGTGGTCACTCCCCCAGTGGTTAAGTTTTGTAGGGGGGCTAAAAGTAACAGTAAAAAAAGTTTTAGAAATCTATAAAAAAATTTGAAAAAATGAAAACATACCCTCCTGACATTTCGCATGTAAAAAAATAAAGTTAAACATAATTGGTATTGCCGCTTCCACAAAAGCCTGATCTATTAAACAATAACATTATTTATCCTGATGAATGTCGTCAGAGAAAAAAAACACCAAAAATGTGGGCTTTTTTTTTATCACTTTGCCTTCCCAAAAAAATGCATGGTTCCAATAAAAACTACATTTTAGCCTGCAAAAAACGAGCCCACACTCAGGTTCATACTTACAAAAATAAAGCTGATAAAAAGGCAGTGCAAAGCAAAATTAGAAGATAAAAATATATTTGTTTTTTTATAGGCAGTAAAACGTAACAAAAATCTCTAAATTTGGACCATCCTGCAGAATACAGATAGCATGTCATTTATACCACAAGGTGGAATCTATAAAAAATGAACCCCACACCCCAAATATGTAATGTCACAATTACGTGGGCTTTTTTTGTTTTCCCAGTACATTGTTTGGTACGGTAGATGGTAATATTAAAAATTACATCTTGTGCCACAAGAAAACAAGCTCATGCACTTCTATAAGATGGAAAAAAGCTATGCTTCTTGAAAGTTGGGAACGAATACGATGGGAACAAAAAATCCCTGCATTGAGAAGCGTTTAAAGAGAGGGAAGGTAGCCATGACTCATGGGTAATGGAAAGAGAATGTAGGGGTCAGACCCAGCATTATTGTGGGGGCCCCAGTTTGAACTTTGCTTTGTGGCCCCCTTCTATGTAGGCCACTGACTGTGCGACAGCAAGCATTGTATATATGCTGTATACAATGGCAACAGAAACGCTGTAGTGACATTTTTGTCTCATTCCCCTCTCCCGTTCTGCATTTTGTCAATTTTTGCCAGCGACATCGTTCATCAGCAAACACTTGGCTGTGATAGCTGCGCTGAGTGTCAGTACCTGCTGATAACTTCTCACTGCTCATGCTATATCCTTAGAGTATGTCCTAATTATAACTACAATACTGGACATCATTGTGCTGGGATGAGATGTGTTTGGAAATCACATTTGGGCTGATGGAAAACTACTGTGTGTGTGATTAGACTCATCCAGAAGACATAAATATGCAGCTTTGGCCTCATATGAATAGTAAAACCTCATCTCACACATATTACAGGTCAACTGTGCAGGGACATGTCAGAATAATGAGTTTCTACAAATCTGAAGAAACTTTGTAGTATATATGTGGTCAAGTCATATTATTATGACCACCAGCTAATGGACAGCATGGACAGTAGCTCCCAGGTCCCATCTGCCCCAAGGATGACAATCAGCATGTATGAATGTATGTGAATGTATGTGATTGGAAAAGATGGATGAGTAGCCCAGAGAATGCTACAAAAAGCATTCCCTCAGCAACAAAACTGCCACCTGACTAGCTTGTGTTCTTCCAGCAATGGTTGTATTGTGTTTGTTCTCCAATGTTTCTTGCCCAACACATCAATTTCTATCTGTTCGATGAATCAGAAAACATGACTCACCTGGGAAAGAAACCCTGCCAATCCGCAGAAGTCCAATACAGGTAATGCTGAACCTTTTCTGACACTGCAACTTTGTTAGCTCCTGGTTCATTTTGGAGGTGAGCCGCTTCCCTGAAGTGTGTTGAGCCACCCTTGTGCAACCTTATAGCCAAAATTTACCTCTCACATCACTGACATGTGGCAGGTGTGACGAACATGAGGCAGATGTGAGAGATTTGATTGGTTCAGAAGAACTTCACACCAGGAAGAGCCAATCAAGCACACAGAAGGGTTTTAAATACCCCAAATCCCCTGTACTGGTTGTCAATGATTTAACAAGTCAGCAGTCCTGATATGTACCTACATAGGTACCTACCTTGTTAGTACTCCTATTACAAATAGAAAAGTGGTAAAAGCACAGCTCACTGCAATACATTCCAGTTTCCTATAGGAAATAGAGAAATAAGGAAAAAAATGTTAAACAAATTTTTAAAAAATATATTAAAAAACTATTTTTTTATTTAAGATGTATATAGAAAAAATAAAACAAAAAAAAATAAAACAAAAAATATGTTATGCTTGGTATCACAGCATAGCATAAAATTGCAATAATTCTACTTTTTACAATTTGTGATGCATGCTAAAAACTATATAACGAGACAACATCTACTAGCAGGATTGTGTTATTTTGGTCACTTCGTCCAAAAAATTATATACACTACTTACAAACAGTTTGGGATATTTGGCTTTTAGTTAAAATTTCAGGATGAACATAAAGGATGAAATGTATGAGAGGGGCTGCACCAGGTATCTGGCGCCTTTTCAGCCCGATATCAGGCGCAGACCCATTAGCTACATTGGCCCGTATGACATTATTAGACGCATTACATAATACTCGCTGCACTTTGTAATGCACCTGAGTTCGGGGGGAGTGCGGGAGGCGGGACTAGAACCGTAGCGATGCTATAGATTTATATTTAGCTTAGCTATTGCAATTCTAGGCACATTACTGCTGGAACAGGTAAACCACTTTCAAACTGGTATACCGGAGCCAGAAGTGTCGTCTTAGTGCTAGAATGCACCTGATTTATGGCCCGCTTTAGAGCAGGTTCATAAATCAGGCGAATTCTAGGCTATTATTATGCACATGAAATTTGGCGTTTAAACGCCAAATTCCCTACATGCTGCCCAGAATGTCTTGAAAATGTTTGTAAATGAACTAAATGAGACCATCTTAGGATGCACATGTCCAATTGTTAAATGTTTCAGTACTTTTTGCAGAACTTGCTTAATGGCAAAATTCTCAACAGGTGTTTGATCCCTGAATCGCCCAATAAATTTAGGGGATCAATTTGAATTGGGATTTAAACAGTCCTCCTCATCATGCTGTTCACATTTTGACATCATGAGACCAAGATATCTCACAATTGATCAACAGTACCTCGCCATTGCGAGGTTTCAGCAGAATGCTCTCAGACGGAAGTGGCCATTGAGCTTATAGTGTCACAGTGTCATCAGCAGATTGTATCAGTGATACAGAAAGATCGGAAGAGTCAGAAAAAGGCAAAGAAGTGGACGTCATTTGGCTTCATCACACACTGATGACCGCTTCATTGTAAACAATGCTCTGCGGAACCGGATGATGAATGACACACAACTCCAGGCACGTTTAAAGAAGATTAGAGGCAACCAAGTGTCACATCAGACCATACATAACCGTTTTACTAAGCAAGGTCTGCATGCTAGATGACCTGACCACAGCACCAGGCACAGACATCATCGTCTTGCATGGGCCAGGGAGCATCTACCCTGGATGATGGACCATTGCTGTTCAGTGATGAAAGTCGATTTACTCTGAGCTTAAATGATGGCTGCAAATGATTGCTGGAGATGTCAAGGAGCGCGCGATGCATCAGCTGGGTAGGTAGCGGTCAGGTGCCCTTGCCAGTCATCTAGCACGCAGACCACACTGATTTAAACAGTTAATATTGGTCTGATGTGACATTTGGGTGCCTCTCACCTCCTTTAAACGTGCCTGGACTTGTATAGCATTGGAACACTGAACAGCTGGACATGTACAAGTTAAGAGATGGTCTCGTTTAGTTCATTAAAAAAATTAAGTGTTATGTTCATCCTGAAATTTCAACGAAAAGCCAAATATCCCTAACTTTTTTTTGAGTAGTGTAAATTGGTTTCCCCAACGGTATCTCCGTCATACTGACCCACAGAATAAAATTTAAATGTTATTTATAGAATTTCATTTAAAAAAATTCAAAGAAATAGTGGAATTGCAATTTGTTTTCATTTCACCTCACACACATTTTTTATGTTTTTCTGTATAACATTTGATACATTAAATCAGTGTTTCTCAACTCCAGTCCTCAAGACCCACCAACAGGTCATATTTTCAGGATCTCCCACTGAATGCACTGACAATAATGATATCACCTGTGCAGAATGCCCTGACAATAATGATATCACCTGTGCAATACTGAGGAGATCCTGAAAACCTGACCTGTTGATGGGTCTGCATTAAATTATGTCACAAAAAAGTGCAACTGGCCCAATACCCCCAAAATTTAAGTGTTATGACATTTGTAAAGTGTGTGTGTGGGGGTGAAAACATGAAAAACTATTACCAACAGGAAGGGATAAAAGGTGTATTCCCATTTCATTGATTTGTTTTAACCCATTATGGTCTAAGTCTGTTCTGGGCTTAAAGGGGTTTTACCACAAAGGCATTTCATGTCCGACTTTCCTCTCTTCAGCTTTTAGTGTGTGGAATTTGTTTGCACTGCATATCATGTGACCCAGCAGGTTTGACAACACCATGCCTTTCCCCACAGTGTGCTCACTCTAGTCAAACAAAGGTATGTTTCTGTCTAGAGCTGCAATGTAGCACTTCTGCCTTTCAACATAGGATTCTAGTAACAAATCCCTGCAGGAACCAAACGTGGATTTTTATTTCAGTTCACTTACCTGATTGAGGGTTCTTTTTTCCTTTTATTAACTTGCACTTTGACTAATTACTGAGGGGTACAGAGGACACAAGTAGAATGACAGCATCTGGGGTTTAACGCTTGCTCATTAGGGAGTGTGTGTGGTTACTAGGCAAGGAATAGACCAACAGTAACTGCCTATGAGGAGAGGGGATGTCTGAACATGTGTGGCCAGGATTGAGTAGCTCTCGTCACTGGTCATATCCCCTCCCTAAAGATGAGCTGTACACTATGGATCACTAAGGTGGGACCTAAAATAAAAATGGTACAGAATTTTAATAATGATGAAAATATTGCTTCCCAGGTCAATTTTACTTTGGAGTAAAATCCCTTTAACCCCATACCGCCACAGACAGAGCCCCATTTTTGAAATTTGACGTGTTACTTTATGATACTTTTACCTATTCATGTGATTCATGTTTTGTCATGACATATTGTGCTTTAAGTAAGACAATTTGGTCCATACAATCCTTGTTTATTGTCGTGAAAATTTTGAAAAATTTGCCATTTTCAAAGTTTAAAAATTTCTACGTGTAAGACAGATAGTTATTCCACACAAAATAGTTTATAACTAACATCTACCATATGTCTACTGTCAGTTGGCATCATTTTTTAAATGTCTTGGATTCAACACCCCTCATGGATCTCATCTAGGGGTGTATTGTGCATTTGGAGCGTACAGTTGTTCCATAGTTTTTTTAGCATTGGGCTGTGAAAATGGGTAGAAAAAAATACACATATCGATGTGCGGTATAAATTGCAGAATAACTTTACTATGTGGGTCAGTACAATTATAATTATATCAATTTGATAATTTGATATACTTTTTATGTTTTATTATTTTTACACAATAGAAATGTGTTTTTTAAAAATTGCGTTTTTATGTCATAATAGTTTGACGGCCATAACTTTTTTTTATTGTTCTTTATGTAGATCAAGGGCTTGTTTTTTTGTGGGATGAGTTGCCGTTTTCACTGGTACCATTATGGGGTTCATATGACTTTCTGCTTTTTATCAAAGTTTTTTGGAGGCAAGATGAACAAAATACAGGAATCCTGGTAGTGTTTTATTTTTTTACAGTGGTCACTGTGTGGTATAAATGACATACCAGCTTTACTCAGCAGATGATACAATTACAGTGAGCCCCAATTTGTAGATTTTTTTTATGTTTTACTGCTTTTACACAATAAAAACACTTTTATTCAAAAAGGAAAACACGTTTTTGCATCGCCATAGTCTGAGAGCCATAACTACTTTATTTTTCTGTGCACGGATCTGTGTATGCGCTTGTTTTTTTCGCGTGATGAGTGGACATTTTTATTGGCATCATTTTGGGGGGAAAGACTTTTTGATCGCTTTTAAATCTATTTTTTGGAAGGTAGGGTGAAGAAGATACTGCAGTCCTAGTGGTGCTTTTTATTTTTAACAGAGCTCACCGTGCAGTATACTTGACATGTTAGTTTTACTTCGTGGGTCGATTTTTTTTTTTTCCCATATATAGAGCTGTGCAAGGGATTTTTAGGGGGGGATAAACTGATGTTTTCATTGGTACCACTTTGGCGTTTATTTGACTTTTTATTGCTTTTTATTTAATTTTATGTGCTGCGGGATGTACGACTATTGTTTGGGTGGTTATTACAGCGTTCATCGTGAGGTTGAAATAACGTGACAGATTTTTAGGCTAGGTCGTTTTGTATACTTTATTTTTGATATTTTTCAGCCGTCATAAAGGGGAAAAGGGGCGATGTACGTGTCTTTATTTAATTTTTTATGTTTGTGATTTTTTTTTTTTTACTTTTTCAAGTAACTTGGGACTTGTATCAGTGCTGTGCATTGTAACTGCCAATCACTATGTGACATCACAGACAGCCCAGAAGCCTTTGTTAGGCTTCCAGGTTGCTAGGGAAGCCATCAACAGCAGCTATCACATCGCAGCAATGCTAATGCCGACAGAGGGAGCTTCTTCCCTTTGTCTTTAGCTGCCACGATCACGACTTACCACGGCAGCTAAGTGAGTGAGCTCCAGTCGTGTGAACACAGCATGGGGCCAGTGGTAATATACAGCCGGTTCCATGCTGTGATCCTGCATGCTCACAAGAGGGGCCCGCTTGTGTGGCCGCATGATGTCCAGGACGTACCCATTCGTTCATTTGCGAGAACACCTTCCTGGCTAGTACGTATGGGTACGTCCAATGTCGGAAAGGGGTTAGGGACTAAGCCATGTGTTACTTTATCTGGGAATAATTTTTTGATACTTTTATCTATCCATTTATTTTTGAGAATGTTTTCTCGTGATATATTGTGCTTTAAGTTAGCAAATAATTTTGGTTGATACCTTCCATTTTTTCAAAATTTAAACATTTTTGTATGAAACTTTGCACTGACGCGCCTGTTCTAAATCAATATAGAGGGGTGTAGAATGCGACTATTTGTATGAAACTGTTGCATGTGGGTTCAGAAATCTGGCGTGTGCTATGCCTTGCATAGTATAACATAGCATATCTTTGGCGCATTCAAAAGTGCAGTGCCTGGCACAAGTTTTGGTATACAGCTGTTCATACATCTATAGAACAGGGCTACAAAAATGGTGCAGCCTTGTTCATACATGTCACCCTTTTGTGTGTAAGATGGTCATGGCAAACAAAATAGTAAATAATTAACATCTACCATAAGTCTACTAAAGTTGCAAAGAGATATTTTTAGGAACCACTTCAGTTGTGACGTATGTTAGACACCTTCAAAACATGTAATGCCACATATTAGCTCCAGAGTATCCCTAGGCAGGCATCATGTACGGGTCTCCAGTCCTACTTAGACTCAATCAAACACAATGGTGAGCCAGCCTCTATTATATTATATGAAACTTATAGCAATTTTATTACAAACTTCCTTTTTAAATATCAATAGTTAAAAGACTTCAAATGTACGAAGAGTGGGATACTTAAAGGGGTTTTGCCAAGAAGTGAGATCCTTACTCTTATCTGCTCAGGAGAAAAGATAAACTCAGCATGCAACGTCATGAACTGCTGCAGGGATGAGAGGGAGGGGGCTGAGCAGAGAGCGAGGAAGCAGGGAGTGTCTTCAATGTTTACTCAAATAATTACATTGCAACCAGTGGATTCTCTATACAGCAGACAGACTCATACACTGCACTTTTCTCCCCAGTCCCTTGCAAGCTTGTTCATGTTCCCTGTTATCAGATAGAAGTGCAAACATGCAAGCGAAGCCAGATCAGCTCCTGTCAGTGTCCTGGTCGTGTCTAATGTAAACTGTCAGGAAACTAAGGGGACAGAGCAATGCTGAAGCTCTCAGAGGCTTCACTTTTTGTAATCACATATATTTAGAAAAGTGATTAAATACCCATTTTGGAGGATCCCACGTCAACATTACATTGTGGCAAAACTCGGTTCTCACCGTTCAAAACGATCCACAGTCTGAATCTTCCACCCAAGCATGGGTTCACGAAGAGACCCCGGGAGACCGGGCAGTCTGTGTCTACACTCGCTGCAACGTTTCGAGGAAGTCCCTCCTGCTTGAGAAAGGGGAGGGACTTCCTCGAAACGTTGCAGCGAGTGTAGACACAGACTGCCCGGTCTCCAAGTGACATTGGAGCGGCAGTGCCACTGGGCCTGGAAACACCATGGAGAGGCACGTTAACCCAAAAAAGGCCTAAACCCTATCTCAGTTATATGATTTTTTGGGGATTTTTCAATCCAAATCAAAGTGCTCAGATTTAGGTCAGATTTCACATCGACCCGAATCCAAACTGCAACACTAATCCTAAATTACTTGTTTTCGCTATTTGTAACTGAAGCTACTAGCTAATGTAAACTCGTAGTGAGATCACATGACTGTCATATTCTGAATAGAACCAGTAGAATTTTGAAAACAGTTTCAGATATGAATAGAGCACAAAGCACCAAAATCAACACCAAGGGCGGCAAGGTGGGACGTGGTGTTTAAACGTCAAATTTCATGCGCATAATAATAGCCTAGAATGCGCCTGATTTATGATCCCGCTCTATAGCGGGTCATAAATCAGGCGCATTCTAGCACTTGTATGACATTTCTGGCTCAGGTAAACTACTTTGATAGTGGTCTACCTGTTCCAGCTGTAATGCACCTAGAAATGCCCTACTGACGCTATAAATCTATAGCTTTGCCACGGTTCTAGTGCTACCGCCTCTCGCATGCCCCCGAGATCAGGCGCATTACAAAGTGCAGCTTTCGCTTTTTAATGCGCCTGATATTGGCGTATGGGCCATTCAACAATGTGGCGAATGGGGCTGCGCAAGATGGGCTGAAAAGTCGCCAGATATCTGGCACAGCACAGTTCATACATGTTGCCCTAAATCTATACAGAAAAAGCACCAGGTCAAGTTTATGTATCTCTAAGCTGTACAAGGCAGAACTGATGTTTAGAGACAAAGTTTCCCATGCAAACGAGTGAAGAAATCAGCAGCATGACTTCACCTGTTTCTCAGCTGTAGGGAAGATGTGGGGGCTGTATAAATATAAGATATAATTATTTGCAGTAGGAACCATAGTCAAACAAATGAAGGCGCTCATTATTTTTCTGGAACTATCCCAAATTCAGCATACTGCTTTGGGGCAATATGAGACGCCCTTTGTTTTTAACCTTCATTGTGACTTGATAGTATTCTGCTATTTGAGATGAATGTAAAGAGTAAATTGATTTTAGGAATTAATTGAACTCAGCCTCCACATTTCTCAGCCTTGTTTATGAAGAGATGTAGGGTAATAATATTGGGCAATAAAAAAAAGGAGTGTCCAGGGAAATTTACTGTACATGAATGTCCGCGAGCATCCGAATTAAGAGGGACTGGTCGGGTATCTTGACTTACCAGTGAATGATATCAGAGATCGGGGAACAGGGAAATAGAGAAAAAAGGCCATTCCTGGTTAAATGATATTTGGTTGAGATGATGTTCCTTTAAATGGTCCACAGGGTAAGAAGGAAAAGTCCCAGTGGACTTTTGGGCATGTTAGGTCCCTGAGCATAGTGGGGCACGGTGAGGCTTGGGGATGGTGAACTCCTAAGCATGGTGAGTCCCTGAGCATAGTGGTGCTTGGGCATAGTAGGACCTGGGCAGGGCAAGCCTGTGGTTTCTTTTCAGCAGGAAAGGTAGGTAGCCAAAAAGCATGAGGAGGAGTGCAAGAATCATGTGCAGTAGCTGTATGGTGGGCCCTAAAAATCACTTTCACTGGTGAGCCCCAAAAACCAACTCCAATAGTGGACACAGGTTCTTACTTGCCCACAGAGGTGCAGGGGAAACCCCTGGTATGCCCCTAGGCAAGATGGCTTACTGAGACTAGTGGGCCTGGGGCTGCTTTTCAGGGAGAAAGAAAGAGAGGCAGAATACAAGAGTCATGTGTAGTAATGTAAAATAACTATAAGGTGGGCCCCGAAGAATCAACTCCACTGGTGAGGCCCAATGACTAAAACCACTGGAAGGTAAAGGACACACTCATCGGCAGGGGCGGCCTGTTAGCTTTTTTAAATTTACCCAGCAGCTAAATGAAGAATTCGGAGTCTTTTAATTCCACATGAGCTGCAGTGCAGGTAGTCATTGTGGGACTACAACTCCCAGTCACATAGTTAGTACGGGCGAAGAAAAGACTTATGACCATCACGTTCAACCCAGGGTGGGGAAAGATGTGGATGGCGGGAAGGAGGTAGGACATTTTTAATCTAAGTTTCCCCTACTGATGAAGACTTGGAAATCATAAGGCAGGAACCAATCTGCCCTAAATGAATATCACATTTCTGCTCCCAAATTTGCCATCAGACTAGAATTTTATTACATAAGTATTAATATTAAGCTACATAACTATTAAGCTACACATGTATTCATATTCTTTAGTTTCAGGTAGTTGTCTAAGCCTTTTCTTGAAACTCGCAACTGTTCCTGCTGTGACCAGCTCCTCAGGCAGGCTATTCCACAGCTTCATAGTTTTCATGGTAAAGAAGGCTTTCCTCCTCTGGAGATTAAGGTCAGAAAAGAGGCGCCGCCACGCCAGTTTTAAGGTGCATTAAATGGGCGTGTAGTGCACCTGAAAGAAAGAACCTGTCAAAAATCTGGCATCTGCTATACCTTGCATAGTATAAATGATGCGCCCAATCTAGGCTAGGCACATAGAGAAATTACTTTACTACTTTAGGCGCATTCAAATGTGTCATGCCTGGCGTATAATGCACCTAGTTTTGGTGTACTACAGTTAATTTATATAACAAACAGGGCATCAACAATTTTTTGACACAAAATACACCAAAACAAATGTCGCAGCCCTAATGGGACATGTTGCCCTAAATCCTTTGTTCTCTAGACAAAAGGAATGTCCCTTTGTCTTTTGAGGGGGCTTTACATGAAATAGTTTTCGCCATATTTTTTGTAGGGGCCATTTATATACTATAAATTAATCCTGTCTACCCAGAGCCATCTTTTCTCAAGATTAAATAAGTTTAATTCTTTTAACCTCTCCTCATAACTAAGATGCTCCATTCCCCTTATTAGTTTGGTTGCTCGTCTTTGAACTCTCTCCAGTTCCATTACATCCTTTCTATAAACTGGTGGCCAAAACTGAACAGCAAATTCCAAGTGAGGTTGCACCAATGCTTTAAACAGTGGTAATGTTGCATCCCTGTCCTGCGAGTCCATGTCTCTTTAATACACGCCAATATCTTGCTTGCATTAGAGGCAGCTGATTGACACTGCGGGCTGTGCTGTAATCTATGATCTATAAGTACCTCAAGATCCTTCTCAACCTCTGCTTCTCCAAGTTTTTCACCCCAATGACATATGATGCCTGCAAATTATTAATTCCAAGATGCAGAACCTTAGGGTATGTTCACATGGTGTAATTGCGCTTCAATATGCCAAAAATGTGGCCCGCAATTACGGTAATTCTTAGCTCTCATAGAAAGCTATGAATTACGCCCATCTTCCTCAATGTGTATTGAACGCCAGGGGAAAGAAGTGACAAGTCACTTCTTCCTGGCGTTTACACGGTGGGGATGATTGAAGTGAATAGGGCCACTCCCCTCCCATCCTCCATGCTTTAGAAATATGGGCTAGCCAGTGCATACTTCTAAAACACCGGGCGTATTGCGGCACGTACAATACCTGCCGCAATACGCAGTGTGAACATTGAACCTCATTTGACAAGTGGATGCCCAAGCACTCAGTGTGTCCAGGTCTGCTTGCAGTTTATGAACATCTTCCATAGATTGCACTACCCTGCATAGCTTTGTGTCATCTGTAAAAATAGAAACAGTGCTAATAATCCCTATCCACTATATCATTAAAAAATACATTGAATAAAAGAGGACCCAGTACTGAGCCCTGGGGACATCACTCATAACCGGGGACCTCTCAGAGTAGGAGTCATTTACCACCACTCTCTGAGTACGAGCCAGTTTTTAATCCAGTTATACACTGTTATTTCTAACCCAAAAAACTTTAATTTACCCAATAGACCTTTATGAGAGACAGTATCAAACACCGTTGCAAAGTGTAAAGACCACACTGAGGCTTGTAGTCCAGTGGCTATTAACAATTTGAAATATATATATATTCAGTTTATGGGTCTGCGCTGCAGCTCCTGTGAGAGTAAAAGACCCATTACCCTGGGAGTAGAACCGTGTTTCCCCGAAAATAAGACACCCCCGAAAGTAAGACATAGCAGAGGTTTTGTTGATTTCCCTAATATAAGGCACCCCCCGAAAGTAAGACATAGTAAAGTTTTCATTTGAAAGCATGCCCGAACAGAACACACACATGCAGCTGGGATTCTTTTTATAACACTGCAGTCTTCCCCTACCTTCACCATCTGTTGCAGAGCAGCTGCATGCAGACTGTCACCTGTATCACTGATGTTCCCTTCAGCAGCTATGACTGTACGCTCTGTCCCTGCTGTGTGATTCTGCTGTAATGAGCTCCCTCTGGTGGCTGGAAACCGCAATACTGTCCCTGCTGTACAAGTGGTCCAGGAATTGCTGTGAGAGATCGCCGCTGTACAATACAGTCCCCAGGCAGTGTGTGTGAGCCTTGTACTGTACTTTACAGCCCTTTATATTTTGTATAGTATATACAGTATATAATAAATGTTCATTTTTTTTGTTCACCAATAAATGTAATTTCTTCTTCATTGAAAAAAAATAGCGCATCTTTTGGAGCAAAAATTAATATAAGACACTGTCTTATTTTCGGGGAAACAGGGTAGTTCTACAAAAATTGGTAGAGGTGGTGTCCGGATAGGACATGAAGCATGAGCCTATTTTCAGATGTAGTCTGGTATAGAGGTTCCCTGGCTGTTTTGCAGGATGACCCCATCTCTCACCTTTATCCACCCAGAAAGTGCTCCTACTGGGGGACTCTGGTTGCACAGGGTACATCTGTCTCCAGCCCTCCCTATATGTTACGGTGTGGTGGAGTTATCCAGTCACTGTATGATGGATTATCCAGTCATGGATAACTGCAGGAGCTGTGGGGTCTTCTTTGTTTTTAGAATTAAAAACTTCTTAGGAGATTGTTAGCAAGGGGGGCCCGGAAATTTTGATTGCTTAAGGTCATCCATTAAGTTTAATCTTGCACAGGACCTGTCTGAAATGCTGAGCCCCCCGAGTGCCGGAAGAAATCCTCATGGGGACTCTGTCAGTTTCAGAATACCAAATCGGCGAAGTAGGCAGCAACCTGTGGGCCCCGTAACTTTTTAGGACCCCACAGCCAGGGGCACTTTAACCATAAAGCAAACGTTGTATTTCCCCTGCCCTCTGGCAATGACACCACTTTCAACTGTACTTACATCCTCAGGACACAGATACAGTTGAAGCTCATGGCAGAGCAGAAATGCATCAATTTCCTGCTCTGGCCGCTTTATGTGTGTGCATAGGTTTGGGGGGCAACAGGTAGCAGGACAGTTTTTGTTCTCTCTCCTGCCGCTCCACTAAGTCTGGTGTCTTTCTGGTGGTGGAGAGTGCGGCATTCTGTGATCTGCAGTGAGAAAGAGGTGGAAGGACGGGCAATGCGCTCTCTTCTCTGCATTACAAGTCTGCCCGACATTGATTGATGGAAAAGCTGCTCCATCATTTAGACATACATGCCAACTTTTGAAAGTAAAAAAGCAGGAGATTTGAAGGCGGAGTGCGTAGCACGCCGTGTCAAAAATTTGCATATCCACGCCCATCTTGCATGTAAGCCACGCCCCCTTCGAAAAAGCCACACCCTACTCCACCTAACTGTGTAATGGCTCTGGAAGAAAGCTAAATTAGGCTTTTGGCGTCACCCAGCTTTCTTGGACGTTGGATAGCCTATTCAGCATCCAGAAGAGCTGGGAGATACCGCCAAACAGTATCCCAATAGGTAGGTATCTCGGTGGCCTATTTGAATCCTGTAACCAGGTAGTATCCTCCTGTAGTCAGGTTAATGCCCCCTTCTAGCCAGGTAGCTGTCCCCAATAGCGATATAGTGCCCCTTACATCCAGGTAGTGCCCCTTACATCCAGGTAGTGCCCTTTACGTCCAGGTAGTGCGTCCATTAGCCAGGTAGTGCCAATAGCCAGGCAGTGCCTCCAATAGCCAGGTAGTGCCTCCAATAGCAAGGTAGTGTCCCCAATAGCCAGGTAGGGCCCCCCATAGTCACTTAGATGCTCCTTACAGCCAGGTAGTTCCCCCAATAGCTAGGCGGATGCCCCCTTTATCCAGGTAGATGTCCCCATGAGCCATGCAGATGCCCCCATGAGCCAGGCAGATGCCACCTTTATCCAGGTAGATGCCCCCATGAGCCAGGCAGATGCCCCCATGAGCCAGGCAGATGCCCCCTTTATCCAGGTAGATGCCCCCATGAGCCAGGCAGATGCCCCCTTTATCCAGGTAGATGCCTCCATGCCAGGCAGATGCCCCCTTTATCCAGGCAGATGCCCCCATGAGCCAGGCAGTTGCCCCCTTGAGCCAGGCAGATGCCCCCTTGAGCCAGGCAGATGCCCCCTTGAGCCAGGCAGATGCCCCCTTTATCCAGGCAGATGCCCCTTTATCCAGGCAGATGACCCCATGCCAGGCAGATGCCCCCTTTATCCAGGCAGATGCCCCCATGAGCCAGGCAGATGCCCCCATGAGCCAGACAGATGGCCCCCATAATCCGGGCAGATGGCCCCCATGATCGAGACAGATGCCCCCATGAGCCAGGCAGTGCCCCTATAGCTAGTAACAATAAAATAATAAAACCTATATCACACTCCTCCCCTCACAAGCACTCAGTCACTGCACACACCCCCCTCCCCTCACAGGCAATCAGACACCCCCTCCCCACACAGAGCCATCCCTGCACTCACCTGTTCTGCTGGCATCCTAGTTCTTCAAACTCAGAGAAAGGGGGCGGAGCTTCGCGGGTCCCACTATGCCCCGCCCCCTTCCCACGCAATACTCTCACAGCTTCCGGAGAACATTGCCGGCGGCGGCACGGGACAGAGGCTTTAGGGCAGCGTCAAGAGACGTAAAGAGACGCTGCCCGATGCCTCTGTGCACAGATAACCTCCCGCCTCTCTAAAGAGGCGGGAGGTTATGCCCACCCTAACGGGGGGGGGGGGCCGGGAACACGGCCCCCATTAGTGGGAGTGACCCGCCAAAAACGGGAGGGTTGGCAACTATGATTTAGACGAGCTGGTTGCTATCAGGGCTGTCCTCTGGTTGCAGACACAGAAAAGCACCACTGAGGGTGGAAGAAGTGGTGCCTCTGACTGGACCACAAGGACAGGGACTCAGCTGGCTACTTAGAGTAACCATGTAGTTCCACAGTCACTGCTCAGGCCTATTGTGTGAATATAAATGGGTAAGCCAGAAAATGACTGGCCCACAGGGAAGCTAGGGAAACCCTTGGTAGGCGCTTGATGGGGGCATTGAGTTTGGTAGGCCTGTGGCTCATTTTGGAAGGGGGAAATAAAAAAAAGAGAGGGGGAAAAAAGAAAGAGGTATGTGCAGTCATGTACATTAGCTGTACAAGAATCCACTCCACTGTTGGGCCCCAAGAATCAACCCAAAAAAAAAGGGGCCCCCGGTAACCCCCGAAACCCAAACTGGATTGGTTCAAATAGGCAAAACCCCATATAGTGAATGTACCTTTCCCCCCACCATGTTTTTCAACTGGAAGGAAAGCACCCCCAAAACCCCCCCCTGTACAGATGATCAGGTCAAGGGCTCCATACTGCCCGGGGTTTGCCTGGTCAGATTTTTAAACTTTTTTTAGCCCGGGCTCCAATTTAGAAAACTGGTCATTTTTTTCTGGTTTTTTCCGACTAACCTTTTACTTGTTCATTTTCCAATTTTTGGGCCCGCTTTTTTTTTTTGAACCGGGGAGGGGAGGGCCCCCTATCCCTTTCCCACTGGAAATTTATCAATAATTTTTTAAAAACGTTAAACCCTTTCCTTGTCAACAAGTGTGTCTTTTCAAGGGTCTTTTGGCTTTGTCTACATGCGGGGGACAAAAAACAATGAAAACGATAAATTTCTAAAAAAAGTTCATGGAAAAATTGGTTTTTGTCCCCCTGTCCCCGGTCAAAAGCAGCCCAATTTTAAAAAACTGGTTTTTTTGGGGCGTTTTTAGTTTTTTGGAGCCCTTTTTTTGAAGCGGGTTTTTTGCTCTGCTTTTTTAAAGGGATGCTTTCAAAATTTTAAACCATTTTGGTGTAAACTTTCAACCCCTTTCAGGGGGGAGTTCTTCATGTTAAATAGTCCTTCCCTTTTGATCACTGTTTCCCTTGTGGCCAATTTTCCCCTTTGTGTGCTGCTGGTGTACTAATTTTATTTAAATTTTGCACCCAGATTCTTGGGACCAAAAAATTTTCCCCAAAAAAAACCCCCATTATCTTTCCTTTCAGCAAGGGTAAACCCGTTTTAGCATCAAAAATCTGTAAAGAAAAAGGGTTTTAGTGCCAAACTCCCAAAAAAAAGGAAATTCCGTAAAAAAAAAAATATTTTTAGTGTCAGAAAATGAGATTTAGTTTTTTTTAGCGCCAAAATTTTTAAAGATTTTTTAAATAAGCCCCCAAAAACCGTCAAAAAAATCGGATTTTTTGGCGGAAATCCTTTTTAAAAAAATTTTTTTTTGCGTCAAAAAGGGTTTGGCTTTCTTTTTTGCGGGAAAATCTGTAAAGTTTCCCGGATTTTTGCCCCCCAAAGCCCATAAAAAATGGATTCTTTGGGGGGCCAAAAATTTAGTTTTAAAAAAAACGTATTTTTGGCCCTTTAGAAGAAAATGATTTTTTGGGTTTTTGTTTATTAGCGCCCAAAATTTAAATTTAAAAAGAAAAATTTTTATTTGGGGTCAAAGAGAAAAAAATAAAAACGTTTTTTTTGCGAAAAAATTAAATGTAAAAGGTTATTTTTGGCAAGTCAGAAAGGTGGGATTAAACGTTGGTAGGAAAAATCATTTTTTTAGGGGAAAAAAATTTTTTTAGTGTCAAAAAACGCAAAATAAGTTTTTTGGGGGCTAAAAAATTGGGGAACAAAAGTTTATTTTTGGCCCCTCAGAGGGGAAAAGGTGATTCCTTAATTTCCCCTTTAAAATTTTGTTGGAAAAAATTTTTTTGGGGGGAAAAAAAACTTAATAAAAAACGGGTTTTTTGGGGCAAATTTTAATGCGTTTTTTAAAAAGGGGAAATTTTGGCGTCAAAAAGCGAGGTTTTTGTTTTTTTAAGCGGGCAAAATCAGTTAAAAAAAAATTTTTTTTTTAAATGGTTTAAATTAAACGGGGCAAAAAACTTTTTTTTTGCAAAACCCCCAAAAACGTAAAAAAGGGGTTTAGTTTTAGGGTTCAGAGGGCCGGGGATTAAAAGGGTTTTTTGCCCCCTTAAAACGTAAAATTTAAAATTTTTTTTTTTCGTGCCAAAAAAACGTTTAAAAAAACGGTTTTTTTTGCCCCTCAAAAAAATTTCGTTTTAAAAAACGTTTTTTTGGGTCAGGGAAGCCCCAGGATAACGTTTTTAAACGGGCCAAAAAAACAGTAAAAAAAATTTTTGGGGGGCGAAAAAACACCAAAAAAAAGTTTATATTTGGGGCCCCAAAAAACCCTTTAAAAAAAGGATTTTTTGGGCGCCCCGAGGGGGGGGTAACCGGGTTATTGGGTTTTAAAAGCTTTAAAAAAAATTTTTTTTTGGGGGCCAAAACGTTTTTTAAAGGGTTTTTTGCCGGCCAAAATTTTTTAAAAACGGTTTTTTTGGGAGGCCGTTAAGTTTTTGGGGGCCAAGGGGAAAATTTGGGGAAAAAATTTTTTTTTAAATTTCCCAAAAAAAAGTTTTTAAAAAAAGGGGTTTTTGCCCGGGGAAAATTTTCGTTTAAAAAACGTAATTTTTTGGCCCCTTGGGGCCCGAGGGCCGAGGATAAACGTTTTGGCGGGGAAAAACTGTAAAAAAAATTTTTTTTGTGCCCAAAAAAATAGGGGGAAAAAAACGGATTTTTGGCCAAAATTGTTTTTTTAATTTTTAAAAAAAACGGGATTTTTGGCGTTTGGCAGCGGGAGAAAGCGTTATTAGCGGCAAAATTTTGTAAAAAAAAAAATTATTTGTCCAAAAAAAGTAAAAAAATGTATTCTGGGGGCCAAATCCAAAATTTTAAAAAAAAAGTATTTTTGGCGCCCCTAAAAACCCTAAAAAAAAGTTTTTGGCGCCCAAAAAACCGTAAAAAAAAAGTTTTTTTTTGGGGAAAAAAAAAAAAAGAAAATTTGGGAAAAATTTGTTAGGGGACCAATAGCATTTATTATTTGAAATTTCAAAAGGTACAAAAAAAAGGGCTCATAAGGGCACTTTGTATGCAGATTTGATAAAAGAATAACCTTTGTTTCCCAACTAAGGTGGGAATTGGGGGCATTTTTCCCCCGGGGAGGGTTTTTTTTATTTGAAAATAAGGGGGCCCCAAAAAAAGCCACGAAAAAACCCCGCCAAAAGGCGTCCGCCGCTTTCCATAGACTCCCGTAGTAAATTTTTTGCCCGGCTTGCCGGGTTTTTTTGAGCATGTTGCAAAATATGGGCCCCGTGAAAAAAACGAGCAGAAAAAAAAAAGTCCCGTGTAGGGCGCAGGACCGTTTTTACAATAAAGTTTTTTTGGGAGATGATTTCAGTCGTTTTTTTCCGCGTTTTTTTGAAAACGGAAAAAACCCCTTTAAAAAAAAAGTTTTTTTCTGTGGCCCGTGTAGACAGAAGGGCCCCCCCAAGAATGTCTTTTCTTTAGATGATTTTGTGCTAGTTTTAAAAAAAACAGTAAACAAACCCGTAGGGAAAGGTTTGATATGTTTTGCAAAAATTTTTACAGTGGGTTGCAAAAAAATAAATTTCCCACCTTTGAAAATTTCTCATTTTTTTAAATGTTTACAGCCACAGTCAAATGGATTTTGCCACAAAGGCATTTCATGTCTAGTTTGTCCTTCTTCTGCTTTCAGTGTGTTCAGGAGAGCTGAATTACTTAAAGGGGTTTTCCAGGACTGATGGTGATAGCCCCGTTCCCTTTTTAAAGGGGTAAAATTTATTTAGCTGTTTCACAGGCCTGCCCTGTCAATCCCCCCCACTTCGGCTCCCTTCTTTTTATTCGGCCTTTTAGGTGGTTTTTTACAGAAGTGAAGACATTTCAGCTTGCTCTTCCTAGCTGGCCCTTTTTGGGGCTTGGGGTTTTTGATGGGGTTTTAAACAACCGGGGGAACAAGTTTTTAACAAAAAAAGGGGGAAGAAGACTTTCCGGGATTCTAAATGGTTAAAGTTTTCTTTTAAAAAAACATAAATAAGGGTTGTGTTGCTGTGATAAGGGCCAGCAGGAAGTTTATTACATCATTTTCCCGAAAAGGAAAGCTAGACAAAAAGAAGGGGGGTAGTAACTTTTGGGAGTTCAGGAAGATTTAAAAATGCTTTTAGCTTTTGAAATTTGGAGCAAAATCAGTATTTGGGGAATTTTTCCTTTTTTTTTTTTTTTTGCTTTTGGGCCCCTTTTTTAAAAAATAAAGTGATGGGAAAAAACCCCCCTTAAAAAAATTTTTAGTAAGCCCTTTCGGTGGGCCCCGTAATTTTTTATCGGGGTTATCCAAGGGGCCAGGACTGAAAATTTTTTGAGCCTACCAAAAAGGGAAAATTGATCTTAATTTCTGTACTTTTTTGTAAGTCTACTTCAAAGTTAAAAATTTTTCAATCGAGTTTAATTGGATATCTGGAAAATTAAAATTTGGGTTTTTAAAGTCAGCCCCCAAATATGGGTTTTATTTTGCTTGACCTTTGGGGGCCTGGGTGTACAGGGTTAAAAATAAATTTTAGGGCAGTTGGGGCCCCCTTTAAGGATCCCTTTTTTTCTCTGCTTTGGGCCCAAGGTTTGACCCTGGGCATCTCTGTACATTATGCAGTGGTTGTGCCTGGTACTGCAAGTAAACTTAGAAGTGAATCATAAAAGTGAACACATCTGGTCCACAATATTTGTCAGTTTTCAGAATTCTCCAAAAATATTCTATAAATCTTAGATGGAAAACAGTTGTTTCCTCCTGAACCTTTTTTAAAGTTGGCTGAGGAGCACAGCTTCATGAAAGGGAAATTTTTTGTATGTCAGGGTTTCCTAGGAAAGGCCCAAATTTTTGGGATGGAGCTGCGCTGCTGATCCAGAAACCCGTCAGAGAAATCTGATCTGATTTGGAGAAAATGAATTAAAATTCTGGGAAAACAAAGGGGGGAAAAAAATTTTTTTACAAAATGTTTTCTGGGTTTTTTATTCCCGTCGGATAGGATGAGAGCTTCTTGATGCTGTTCCAATGTTCAAATTTTGGGATATAAAAGTTTTGACAAATGTGTGCCAAAATGTGTTTTTATAGGGTGAGCCCCCTGGGCGCATTTGGTTTTTTCTTAAGGGCTGTCTTTGTCTTAAGTAATTTTCAAATAATTTAAACTCTGGGCCAAATTCGTGGTTTTTTCAGGGTTTCAATTTTTTTCTGCTTTGGCCGCAGTGAAAAGAAAAAGGGGGCTTCCCCCTCCGAGGCTTAAAATTTCTTACGAAGACCTTTTAAAGGGGTTTTGCAAAAGATTATTTTTTTTCCCTTTCCCCTGCATCCAAATTCTTCAGTCTGTTGGGGTTTAGGGAAAAGGGGGCAACTTTTGGGGGTTTTTTGAATTGCATATAGTGACCCAACGAGGGGTCGAAAATACCCGGCCTTTCCCCTCCCGTAAATCAAAGAAAAGGCCCTTGTTTATGTTTTAAAAGGGACTTTTGGGGTTTTGCTTGAAGGGTTTAAAATTTTAGGGATCCAGGGCCCAAAGGGGCCTAGGTTTAAAACCCTGCAGGGAAAAAATCTGTTTTTTTTTTCCAACGCCAACAAACCTTTTATTGAGGGGGTTTTTTTTTATTTATTTGGGATTGTTTGACTTTAAATTTGGGAAGGAGTTTCGAGGACGGGAGTAGAATGACAGCCCCTGGGGGTTTTAACTCAGTAAGCCCCCTGAGAGGAAGGGGGTGAGTTTGAGCATGGTTCTGACTAGGGTTGAGGGGGTTAAAAATCCCTTGGTTGGGGATATTCTGGAGATGAGCTTTTTAAAAAAATTGGATCCCCTAAAGGAGAGCTAAAAAAAAATTTTCCAGAATTTTTTAATTTAAAAAGGAAAGGGAAAAAAATTTCTTGTTATTATTTGCAAAGCCCCTTCCCCGTCCAATTTTAAATTCGTGGCAAAACCCCTTTAAAGACTTTTGGGCAATTGGTGTTTGCTTTCCTTTTATTCAGTCTAGAAAAAGTTTTTTGTGAGCGAAAAATTTCCAAAAATTTCTGCTGGGGTAAATTTGGGGGCAAAAATTTTTTTAGGGGTGTTTTTTAAAAAGCGCTAATGAGGGATTTTGCTTTCGAATTTAATTTCATTCTTTTAACTGTAGTTTCCTCTCAGGGGCGAGAAATATTTAGTCTGTATGTTCCCCAATCAAAATGACAAGTGGGGATTTTAGGGGAATTTATTGGGGGAGGGGCTGGAAAATAAAAATTTTTAAAACTTTATACCCCTTATTATGAATGGTTTAAAGGGAGGGGCCCTTAACAAAGGGGGCCCAAAACAAAAACCCGGGGTCGGGGGCCCCTTTTTGTTTTTCTGGGTTTTGGGGGGGTGGGTTTAACCGGGCATTTTTCGGGCCCCATTTTAAAAATTGCGGATGTTTTTTTTTCAGAGAAAAACCTTTGTTCCCGCCCCTTAAATTTTCTGCAAAATCCCCCCCCAGTCCCGTCCTCTTCCTAGCAGTCATGTAAAAAGTCAAACAAATCCCCCAAAAGACCCAAAATTTTCTTTTTTAGAACCCTTTTCCCTTAAAATGACAATACCCCTAAAAAAGTCCCCCAAAAAAATCCCCCCCTAAAACATGGGAGCAAAAAACTACCAGACAAGTGATTTTTACTTTAAAAACCCCCTTTTCAAAACCAAACCCCAAACTATTACTAAATAAAAGGATAAAATAAAAACTGCCAGACCCCGACAGAAAAGCAAAAACCCCCCTAGGGGACTATCAGAGTTTCAAAAGGCTTATTAAAAAATAAACCCCCGCCTTTTCCAGTGGACCCAAAATTAGTTTGGTTTGATACTAGTTGTTTTGTAGGGTCTTGGGAGAAATATAAGGGGTTTTCCCTTTCTGTTTTCCCTTTAGTAAAATCAAAAGGAGGGCCGTTTTTTTCTGATTCCCGCGGGCGGGGCCTTTTCCCCTTTTCTTCTCCTTTGGGTTCAACATTCATGCTGGTTTTTCTCCGGCCAAGGGCCCGGGTTAGGATTTTGGCCAAAAAATTTTTAGGTTTCCATTTTTGGAACTTTTAATTTTTTTTTAAGCAGGGCCCCTCAGGGGTTTGGTTAATTTTAAAGGGCCCTTTAAGCAGGGATATGGGGCCCAAAGGGAGGTATTTTTGGGGCCCCCAGGCGATTTTTAGGGCACAGGTGGTTTTAGGGGCCCCAGGCAGGGCTATAGGGCCCCAAGGGAAATATTTGGGGGCCAAGGGAGGTATAAAAGGGGAAATGAGGGGGTAAAATGGGTTAAGGGGGCCCAATGGGCAGGATTTTGGGGGCCCCCTGAAAGGGGTTATAGGGGCCACAAAAAGGTATTTTTGGGGCCTGAGGAAAAATATAGGGGAAACTGAGGAGTATATGGGGTTTACTGGGGCGGTTTTAAAAGGGGGGCCACCAAAAGGGAGGTTTTTAGGGGACCCCGGGGAAATTTATGGGGGGCCACAGGAAGGTTATAGGGACAACCGGCAGGAAAATGGGGGCCCCGGCAGGTATTTAGGGACTCCCGGCAGTATAGGGGGGGCCCCAGCCAGGTTTTATAGGTGCCCCAGGCAGGCATATGGTTTGGCCCCCGGGGAGGCCGTTTTTTGGGGGGGCCCCAGGCAGGGATTTTGGGGGCCCCCAGGCAGGGATTTTGGGAGGGAAAAGGGGGGGATATGGGGGCCACAGGGAGGGAAAATGTGGGGCCCCCAGGCAGAGGGCCCGGAAACCCCCGGGAGACCCCGGGGCCCCGGGGGTTTAATTCCCGGGGCCCCCATGAACCCCGAAAAACAGGTTCCCCCCAAACCGGGGCCCTTGGGTTGGAACCTTTTTCCCCAAAATTAATATATTTTGTTTTTTGGGAAAAAACAAAATTTCAATTTCCCAAAAAAAATTTTTTCTATTTTGTTCCACCCCAAACCAACCCAAAAAACCCCTTTATTTAAAAATCATTCCTTGGGACCATAAAAGAAAAATAAACACGAAATTGGACCCAAAATTAACCCAAAAAAATAAAAACTTTCCTTAAAGGAATTAATTGAACTCCCTTTAAATTCTTCTTGGGTTTTGTCTTCCCCTCGGGTTTTTGACTGCTTTTGATTAACCCCGGGGGCTTTTGGGGAAAAATATTTGGACTTTCGGCGCCCTCTCATTGGATGAGAGTTTAAACTTGGGCCCCTTCAAAAAAATTAAAGAGGGCCAAAACCACTCCCGGTTGTGAATTTTTTGCCCAAACCCACTGAGGACTACCTCCCAAACCAACCTTTCTTGACCATATGGGGCATTACTAGGGAATGCTTTTTAAAATTTTAATTAAAAAACGGTTTTCCTTAAACATTTGGGTTTTAAAAACTAGGGTGGCCCTTTTTTTTACCCAAAAAAAATCTGTCCCCCTTCTTTTACTACTTTAAGGGGGAAAAACCGGGTTTTAAATTTTTTTTTCTTATGTTTTTATTGGGGAAATAAAGGAAAATTGGTTTTTGGGAAAAAAGAGAAAGGGTGAGGCTCCTTTTGAAAAATATAAAGGGGGTTTTTATTTTTATAAAGAGGGGAGAAGCGGGGTTCTTGTGATATATAGGGGTTTATAAAGTAATTGAGGAGAGAAAAAACTGAGGAAAACTTGGGTATTAGGGTTATTGAAAAAGAGGAGGAAAAAGCTTAGATTGTTTTTTTATGGGTTTTTATTTGGGAAAAAGAGGGGGAGGGGAAACGGGGTTTTTGGGAAATGTTTATAGGGTTTTAATTTTTAATAAGAGGGAGGAAAAAGCTGAGGTTTTTTATCAAAAAGGGTTTTTGAATAGAAGGGGAAAAAGGAGGGTTTACTCTTGTGGGTATTTTAGGGTTTTTTTGATTAGGAGAAAAAGGGTGAGTCTGTGATATTTAGGATTTATACTTTGAGGGAGAGAAGTGAGCTTTTTGGATATATAGGGTTTTATGATAGAAAAAAAAGAAGCTTGAGCTTGTGTTTTATTAGGGTTATATGAAAAGAGGAGAGAATTTGACTTGTGAATATTGGGTTTTATGATTTGAGGGGAGAAGCTGAGCTATGGGGATATATTAGGAAAATTTTTTATTTATAGAAGAAAATAGCTTGGGGCTCCGGGGAATTAAAATAGGGTTATATGAAAAGAGGAAAAGAAGTTTTTGGGGGTTTTGTGGATGTTAAAATTTTGGGTTAATGAGAAGGGCTGATGGTTTTGGAAAAACCCCAGGGATTAATTGGGTAAAGGGGGGAGCTTAGATCTTTTTATAAATAGTAGTTATATGAAAAGAGGGAGAGAAGCTAGTTCTTTGTGATATTTAAAGGGTTTAATTTGATAGAGGGAGAGGAAAAATTTAGGTCGGTGATATATAAAAGGGTTTTAAAGGAAAAGAGGGGGGGAGCTGGCTTTTTTGGGGAATATAGGGGTTTTTAATGATTAAAAGGTTTTTAGAGAAGGAGCCCCCGTGAAAATGTAGGGTTATATGATAAAAGGGAGGGAAGGGTGAGCTTTTGGGGATTTATAGAGTTTTAATTTTTTGGAAAGGGAAAAGGATTCTTTATAAACTAAAAATTTTTGGGAAAAAGAGAAGCTGGTTTTGTGAATATAGGGTTATTTGAAAAAGAGGAGGAAAGTTTGAGCTCTGTGGTTTTTTAGGGGGGTTTTATGACGAGGGAGAAGCTGGTCTGTGAATTTTTTAGGGTTAATTAAGAATTTTGTGGAAGGAGCTGGGTTTTTAAATGGTTATGTTATTTTTTTTAAAAGGGGAAAATTATTGTGTATTTTAAAGGGTGAAGATTTTTTAGAAATTAACTGGTTTGGGGATATATAGGGTTAAAATATTGAGGAAAAGGGAAATGAGCCCCTTTTTTTGGAAATAAAAAGGGTTATAAGATTTGAGGGAGTAAAGCTGCCGGGTCTTGTGATATTTAGTGGTTTTTATGGAGAAGGGGTTTAAAAAGAAGTTTTTTTCTGTTATTTTTTAAAAAGGAAAATTTTTGTTTTTTGATAGGAAGGGGAAGAGAAAATTGGGGTTTGTGATATATAGGGTTTTAAAGGGAAAAGGGAGAGAAGCTGAGCTCTTGTTTAAAACATAGGGTTATTTTGATAGAGGGGGAAAAATGCGGGTCTGTGATATATAGGTTTTTTTTGATTTGAGGGGAGAAGGGTGAGTTCTGTGATATATTAAAGGGTTTTTTGATTGGGGGAGAGAAAAATGGGGTTTAGGGTTTAAAATAGGGTTATTTTGATAGGGGAGAAGCTGGAAACTCTCTTGTATATAAGGGTTGTTTTTGATAGAGGGGTGAGAAGGGTGAGCCTCTGGATAATTTTTGGGTTCCCTGAATTTTTGGAGAAAAGAGTTGAGCTCTGTTGGTTTTATAGGGTTATTTGGATAGGAGGAAAAGAAGCTGAGCTCTGTGATTTATTTGGGTTTTATGATAGGGAAGGGAGAAGCTTGAGCTTTTGAGTATTTAGGGTTTTAATGATAGAGGAGAGAAAACTGAGCTCTTTTGATATTTTGGTTTTTTGAATAGAGAAGAGAAAGCTTTTTTAAGTGTTTTTTAAGGATTTTATGATTGAAGGGAAGAAGTGGGGCTTTGTGAAAAATAATTGGGTTATATGATAGAGGAGAGAAGTGAGCTCTGTGATGTTAAAGGGGATATTTTGGGGCAAGGGGGACGAAAGCTGAGCTTTTTGTACATAGGATTATAATGATTGATGGGGAAAAGAAGGGTGAGCTTGTGTTTTTTATAGGGTTATACTTTTTATAAGGGGGGGAGAAGGGAAACCGGGGCTCTGGGATATATAGGGGTTTTATGGGTTGAGGAGAGGGCCTTTTTGATTGTTATATATAGAGTTATTTTGAAAAAAAGGGGAGAGAAAGCTGAGTTCTGTGATAATTATAGGGTTATATGATAGAGGAGAGAAAAAATGAGGGTTTGGTGATATATAGGTTATATGTTTGAGGAGAGAAGGGTGAGCTCTCTGATATATAGGGTTTTTTGATAGAGGAGAGGAGTGAGTCTGTGTATATAGGGTTAATGATAGGAAAAGAAGCTGAGCTCTGTGATATTAGGGTATATGATAGAGGAGGAAGTGAGCTCTGTGATATATTTGAGTTATATTTTTTGAGGGAGGAAGTGATCTCTGTGATATATAAGGGTTATTTGAAATAGAGGAGAGAAGCTGAAACCCTTTTTGCTATATAGGGGTTTTTAAAGATAGAGGAGGGGAAGCTGAGCTTGTGGGGATATAGGGTTATATGAAAGAGGGGGAGAAGCTGAGCTCTGTGATTTTATAGGGTTATTTTTGACAGGGGGAAAAGGAGCTGGCTTTGTGTTTTATAGGATTATATGATAGAGGAGAGAAGCTGAGCTCTTTGATATATAGGGTTATATGATAGAGGAGAGAAGCTGAGCTCTTTGATATATAGGCTTATATCATTTAGAGCAGGATTTTTGAGTAAGCCCTGCCCATATACAGTGATTGACAGCTTTCTCTGCATCAGTGTGTGCACAAAGCAAACTGGCAATCACTGTATGTGGGTGCAGTCACAAATGCTTTCAATTTCACTTTTAAGATTTTTATTTTACAATTGAACATTTAATCATATAAACCTGTATATCACAGGATCAGTTTCTTTCTTTCTATCATATCCTACAAATAGGGTAGCATAAAACCCTGACAGGTTTCCTTTAAAAAGCTTTACTTGATAAACTTACATTGATGTCTACTATAATGTCCCAAAAGTACCTCTCTAGTTCTTAGCTGCATATTATTCTACAATTTACATGTTATTTAATAATTCTTTGCAATATGGACCATAAGGGTAAGTTCACACGGTGTCTTTGCAATCTATACTTCAGTTGCGTAATTGTGCTGCAAGACGTCCCGAAGTATGGACCGCAACTTCGGTAATTCATAACTCCCATTGAGAGCTATGATTACAGTCCCTTTTCCCCCATGTGTACTGCGCGCCAGGAGAAAGAAGTGTCATGTCTCTTCTTCCCTGCTCTTACGCGCCAAAGATAAGGAAAGTGAATGGGGGTCGGGTCCGCAGCGCTTTAGAAGTATGCACTGGCCAACGAGTACTTCTAAAACACACTGCGTGTAGCAGAGCACACAACACGCTCTGGTATACACAGTGTGAACATACCTTAAAGGGGTTTTGCCAGGACGTGCCTTATCTGCTAAGAAGCAATTGTAAACAAGCCACGCTGAGCTGAGAGAGTGAGAGACACAGCCAGAGCACAGAGCCATGCATAAGGGATCGTGTGAAATGTTCACTCAAATAATCAAACTACAACTTGTGGATTCTGTATACAAAAGACAACACCTTTTCTCCACAGCAGCTTGAAAGCTTCTTCATGTTCTCTGTCATCAGATAAAGCAGGGATCTAATCACACTACCACTAGTTTATTTTGTATACAAAACACAACATATTTCTACCCGATGCCTTGTAAGCTTCTTCAGCTCCCTTTCATCAGATAAGAAGTGTTCTCTGCGCAAGCCCGGCCAGCAGCTCTTGTCAGGTCGTATCTAATAGAAGCTTTTAAGTAACTAAGGGCAGGTAAGGCAGCCTGTAGCTCTCTCAGACTGCAATTTTTGTAATCACATATATTTAGAAAAGTGATTAAATACCCATTTTGGAGGATCCCACGTCAACATTACATCGTGGCAAAACCCCTTTAAGAATGTCTGTCTTCAGATAACTTTGTGCTAACATAAACAATAGAAGCATAGAAATATGTATGAAAAAATACAATTGCAAAAGTTTTCCTACCCCTTGAACTGTTCCATATTTTTAAACTTTACAGCCACAAACTTACATGTTTGCTGATATTTTATGTGATAAAGGGATACAAAACAGCAAGGATTTGCAAAGTCTAAAGAAAATTATATGAGCTTTTACAAATTTTTGCAAATTAAAAAACTTAAAAGTGTAGCATGTGTATGTATTCAACCCCCCCTGTACTCTGATAACTCGAAATAAAATCCTGTATGACCAATTGCCATTAGAAGTCAAATAATTAGTTAATAAAGTACTCCAGAGCAGTGTATCATCCGTAAATGGAAGGAGTATTACACAAATGCTAACCTACCAAGACATGGCGTCCACCAAAACTGACAGCCCAGACAAGGAGAGCACTAATCACAGAAGCAGCCAAGAACCCCATGGTCACTTTGAAGGGGATGTAGAGATCCACAGCTCAGGTGGGAGAATCTGGCCACAGGGCAACTACTAGTCGTGTACTCCACAAATCTGGCCTTTATGGAAGAGTGGCAAGAAGACATTTTTAAAAGAAAGATTTGTGCAAACTGCAAAATGGACTTCTTATGTCTATGTATGGGATACAACAAGCATGTGTAAGAAGGTGCTCTGGACAGGTGAGACCTAAATGCCAAACCCTATGTGTGGAGGAAAGCCAACACTGCACATCACCCTGAACATGCCATCCCCACTGTGAAGTTTTTGGAAGGCTTTGCTTCAGCAGTAACTGAGAAGCTGGTCAGAGTTTATAGGAAGATGAAAGGCACTAAATACAGGGCAATTGTGGAGGAAAACCTCTTAGAGGCTGCAAAAGACTTGACACTGAAGCGTAGGTTCACCTCCCAGAAGGACAACAACCCTAAAAATACAGCCAAAGCTGCAACTAAAGGGTTTATATCAAAACATATTATGTGCTACGATAGCCCAAAGTCCAGACATAAATCCTAATAAGAATCTGTGGCAGGACTTGAAAATTGCTGCTCACAAATGTTCTCCAACCAAACTGACTGAGCTAAAGCTATTTTGCAAAAAAGAATGGGGAAAAATTCCAGCCTCTAGATGTGCAAAGCTGTTAGACATCCCCCAACAGCTATCATTGCAGCTAAAAGTGGTCTCCAAAATATTGACTCAAGGGGGGCTGAATACATATGCACAACACACTTTTCAGTTTTCGATTGTGCAAAATTTGGAAACCCAAATATTTCCTTTACATGTTACAAATACTTGCTACTTTGTGTTGCTCTATCACATAGAATAGAAATACATAATTTGGCTCTGCACATCCAAAAACATTTTTTGAAAAAAATAAGCATAGGTGCACACTGGCGAGGCAATAACATATATCTATTCCAAATGCCAGCGGCACACTATCAACTAAGTAAACATCAAAGGCATATAGGAATTTATTTAAAAAAAAAGCATTACTGCTAAGGATATATGAAAACCTGGGATTCTTAGTTCACAATTTTGATCAAAAGTGTTTAAGCTCACCTCCCGATTTCATCAAGGGGACCCCAGTACAGGTGAGTCCTAATGTGCAGAGCCAAATTATATATTTTTAGTCTGTATGAGGAGTGGCTGCCTCTTTGGCTTTTTGCACTCCGCCCATCTCCACAGGTTTTAAATCAGTGCAGTGTCTTCAGTAGCTAGTCCTTTTCACTCCCTGAATTGTTGAGGTCTGATCAGGCTCCAAGAGAGGTACCGTTTAGTGTTAGGACTCACCTGTGCTGGGGTCCCTTTGACGAAATCGGGAGGTGAGCTTGAACTCTTTTGATCAAAATTGTGAACTAAGAACCCCAAATTTTCATATATCCTTAGCAATAATGCATTTTTTAACAAATTCCTATATGCCTTTGATGTTTTCTTAGTTTATAGTGTGCTGCTGGCATTTGGAATATATCTATCCCATAGAATATCAATAAAATATATTTAAGTTTCTGGCTGTAATGTTTAAAAATGAGGAACAGTTCAAGGGGTAGGTAGACTTCTGCAACCCACTGTATATTCCTCTCATTGCACCATAAGTGTCCTTCTTTGACTATCCAAAAAGTTTGGATGTATAGTATTATAAATCTCTAGAGTTGATGAATATCTTTCACGATTTTATCTCTGATGTATGCCCTCTATACCAGCAGTTTGATGCAATAGGGAGTGTGGAGGTAACAATAATACCTGAATCCACCGAGACATAGCCTTACAGGTGAATTTCCTCCACGACACCTGTCGCCTCATTGTAACTTGATTGGATCAGTTTTGTTATTCGAGTTAGTGTTTATGACAGTCTAAAGAAAGAAAATGTTAAGTTAATATTGGACAAGGTTGTGTCAATAGGTTCTCTGTGGCTGATGTGTAATTGTGGAAAAGTCTTTTGTGTTTTCTTTCCATGATGTCTGAGTAATTTGATCACTCAGCCAAAGGATGAGACAGTGTACCTAATGTATGAAAACTGTCCAGCAGTAAGGCCATGTTCACACGATGGATTTGGCCGCGGTTATGGCAGCGGGTTCCGACGCGGTTTCCGCGGCCAAAACCGCGGCCAAATCACGCTAGTTTATTAACATGGTTTCCTATTGGAAACCGCGTTAATATTCTCACGCCGCGGGTGTCGCCGCAGGTGGTGCGCGGCTGGGACGCGGCTTGGTTTGTCCCTGCTATTAATTTGCATGGGGGCAAACCCTTGGCGCAAGCCGCGCCCCAAACCAGGCCCACCGCCCGCGCCGCAAACCCGCGTCGGGAGACGCGAGTTTGCGGCGCGGTTCGACGAGGCTCCGGCCGCGGGAACCGTGGCGTGAGCCGCCGCGAAACCCGCGGCCAAAACCGCCGTGTGAACGGGGCCTAAGATTGTCTTTGTTGCCCATAGCAACCTATCAGAACTTAGCTTTTATTTTTCCAGAGCACTATGGGAGATGAAAGGGGAGCTCTGATTGGTTGCTAGGGGCAACAAAAACCAAACCGTTTTCATACATAAGGTCCAATGTGTATTCGCTTTGTCTGTGTTTGTTTCATATTCATCCTAACACTATATTTGTCTGGTATCCATAGTCAAAACTAAAGCCATAGCATATGTTATGGGCCCCTAGACTCAAGGGACCCACTGAATTGCTTCTTTTGGGTGGTGATTAACAAAGCAGTAGGGTTCTATGTATCTCAGACTTTGTCATGGGTCCCCTTGCTGGCATATGCTGCTGTTGGATATATTTGTGTAGAAACATGACAAGTTAAAAGGGTAGTTGGGTTTAAAAAAAATAAAAATAAATATATTAAAGGATTTTTAGACAATAAAGAGGGTTTCCTGATCAGGATCCTATTAGCTACAACGAGGGTCCTTCATTCTGGAGAACCGCATTATATGGACAGCTCATTACTATGGTTAATGTGTAATGCTTGGACCACGCCTGTGGTGGCGCTGCAGGTGATATAAACAATTACAGACAGATTCTTGCAGAGCTTACAGGTGATCACTGTGGGCCCCAGTGGTGGAAGCCCCTGTGATCAGGTAGTCAGTAGAGCGCCCTGCTAAACAACAAAGGTTAGCACCTGCTATCTTCATATACATAAACAAGGCCTCATTTCATTATTAGACATTATGGAGACTCAGCTTCATTATTATTAGTGGAAATTATTATAAGGATCACAGATATCTTTAAGGGTCTGCATGAAAAAGTACATCAGATGATACCCTTACATTCTGTCATTTTCAGAACTGAATGCACTACAAGAAGAACTGGGATCCAATGGGTTGGTCATCTTGGGGTTTCCCAGCAACCAATTTGGTCTACAGGAACCTGGAAGTAATGAAGAAATTCTTCAAGGATTGAAGTAAGTGCAGATGATGTTATATAAACCCCTAGAAGTCTGTAACATGGAGAAAGTGAAAGATCTAAGGACCTGAGGCGACATCTATGAATTCACACGCGGTATTTTTATGGCGTATACTGCGCCACAAAACTGCTGCCACACAAATCTATAGATGGCACAACACATTTTAATGCGCCTAGAATGCGCCAAAGTTTGATGCAAAACTGCCATACAAAGTTGGGTGTCTGTGTTGTCTCATGGTCTCTGTTTTGCTCCCACTAATCGTTTTAATATCTATAATACATTCCTGGATTGTAATAAATTTGCACGTTCTTTGACTTTGAGGAATAATTTTCTTCATAATGAAGAAGGATTGATATGAGAGGTGTCCGAAGATCGGGACTTAAAGGGGTTTTGCCATGATCTAATATTGACGTGGGATCCTCCAAAATGGGTATTTAATCACTTTTCTAAATGTACTGTATGTCATTAAAAAAGTGAAGCCTTTGAGAGCTACAGCCTGACTTACATGCCCTTGGTTTCCTGACAGTTTACATTAGACACGACCAGGAGCTGACAGGAGCTGATCTGGCCACGCTTGCATTGTTTGCACCTCTTATCTGATGGCAGGGAACATGAACAAGCTTTGAAGGGACTGGGGAGAAAAGATCCTGTGTCTTTTGTATAGAGAATCCACTGGTTGTAATGTAATTATCTGAGTAACATACAGACGCTCCATGCTCTCCTCCCCTGCAGCAGTTCGTGAACAAATGAAAGACACTGCCTGCTCAGAGCTGATCTTCTCTCCTGAGCAGATAAGAGGGAGAAACATATGCACAATACAGTTATCCCCTGTCGATTAGCCAAATAACATGATTGCTCAAGTACAGAGACTGAATAACAGGAACATGCATGGGAGGTGGAGTAATGACATCACAGAGAAGGTACTTGTTTTTTTAAACACAGAAACACAACTCCCCTTTTTCAAGTCTCAAGTGGGGAGTATTAGCCTGTTAGGTGAGGAACTCACTTCTTGGCAAAACCCCTTTAAATGTTTCAGAAGGTATTACTGAAGAGAATATCATCCCACAGTTTTCTACATTTCAGGAACTTGTTGCTATATCATTTTTATACGTTGTCTGAAGGGGGAGACAATATAGTATCTAAAAAGAGAAAATTGGTTACTAGCAATCCTTACTTTTATCCCTTACAGTCTAGACCAGATCATTTGGATGTGTTCCAAGAGGCTGTGGAACAGGATTTGGTTAAATTAGACAAACATATTAGATGTAGAAACAAAAAGTTCCGGCTTAATTACGTGACGAGGGATGACAGGATAGCTTTAAAACAGCTAAAGGAAAACAGCAATATAATTACAAAAAAAGCTGACAAAGGCGGTGCGATTGTTGTTCTTGATATAGGTCTATAGAAAAAATTTAATTTAGAACTACTACCTGACCATAATACATGTAGATTATTAAGGGGCAATCCAATCGGTGAATTTCAGCAATCATTAAGGAGGCTTTTGGATGAGGGAGTCAGGCTAGGGGCTAGTGATCAAAACATTTCTGATTATTTATTCGTACAATATCCCATTACCCCCCACATTCCATGCTCTTGCTAAGATACATAAGGAAATGTTTCCACCACCTTTGAGACCTATTTTGTCTGGCATAGGTTCCTTGGGGGCGTGTTTGGGAATGAGGGTGGATCATTTTTTACAACCCCTTATTCCTGATATCTACAAGATACCAGACGCCATTAAGAAACTTGAGGGTCATCCGTGGTACAAACATTTTTGCTGGTTAACTTGTGATGTTACCAGTCTTTATCCTTCAATTCCTCATGATTTAGGACTGCAGTGCCTTGAGAGGTTTTTGTTTAGACACGGCATGGGTGGGATGGCAGAACGTGAGTTTATTGTAATGGCTACGGAATATTTATTGACACATAATTTTTTCAGTTTTGATGGTAATTTTTATTTACAGGTGAGTGGGACCTCTATGGGGGCCCGCTTCTCTCCCTCCCATGCCAATGTGTACATGGCCGTTTGGGAGGAGGATTTTTTGTTTTCTGATTCGAACAAATTTATTCCATTTATTCGTTGGTATGGAAGATGTATAGACGACCTCCTCTTCATTTGGGATTGTCTTTTGGAATTGATTTAGGATTTTTGGAATAACAATAATAGAAATTTAAGGTTTACACATAATGTTCATAACAAAACAATTGATTTTTTGGATATTTCTTTAACTGATCAATTAGATACTGGTGTTATGGTGTCGCTGTTTTGCAAAAATATGGCAAGAAATTCAACATTGTTGGCCTCCTCCTGCCATCCCGCACATGTTGTTGAAAACATTCCGTTTGGTGATCTAACACGTATAAAGAGGAATAAAGCTGTGGATAGTGATTTTCAACACGAACAATCTAAAAATTTAGATAGATTATGAGAGAGAGAGAGAGAGAGAGAAAATTCCTTGAAGAAAACTGTGGATCAGGTTCGAAAAATAGAACGCAAAAAATTATCTGTTGGTAAACGTGGGTTAGTGACAGGGATAGTACTTCAAATCTTGTTTTTTCCACTGTTTATACTCCACAGCATAAACAAATTATTTGTATTGTGAAGAAACATTTACCAATTTTGTATAGTCACACCAATATGATGGATATATTTCTAAATGGCGTCAAATATGTTGCCAGAAAGGCACCCACTATTGGGTCTATAATAGCTCCTAGTCATTTTAGAAGCGATAGTACACAGGTTCATCGGTTAAGTACTAAAGGTTTTTTTTTTCGTTGTGGCCATAATAAATGCGTTACTTGTCAATATGTAGAAATACAAGATTATTTTTCTTCAAAAGTAACAGGTAAAATGTTTAAAATTAGGGATTACATGAATTGCAATACGAAGAACGTCATTTACCTAATAACTTGCATTAGTTGCCAGCTACAGTACGTGGGTTGTACCACAACTTCTTTTAAAACACGCATGCGTAGACATTTATCGGATTCTCGTAAGCAAGGTATGGTTGGTAATATTTCTTCCGTGTCCAAGCATTTTAGGGAATTACATGGGTGAGGTGTTTCATCGTTTTGTTGTCTGGCGATTGAAAAGGTGAGGTCATCTGAACGGGGAGGTGATTTAACTAGGAAAGTCTTAAGCAGAGAAGCTAGATGGGCACTAGAAAACCCTGTGGATTAAATATACGCCAGGATTTAATGTAATGTTATTGATGTCAATAGAACATCTTATAAGGTGTACCTATTCCAATAGAGTTTGTTTTTAGGTTTGTTACATGTATTATGTGTTTTATCATGGGAGTGGGTTTTTTTGAAACCACAAAGGATTTAGTAGCAATATATGCTCATATATCGAAGGGGTTAATTGTGAGGAGTGACGAAATGTTCACGCCCCCTCCTTCTTGAGCAGTATTTAAACCAGGTATGATGTTTAATGGTAGACCTGGAATAATGCTTTTCAGCCAAAACGCGTTGTTTTTGTGTTTGTTGCTTATGATGCACGTGTCTATTCATCGTTTTTAAAGGATGTAATAGGATAAAATTTGATAAAATTGAGCTTTTTAATTTTGTTTTCTGCTGCTTGCTTGGTCTAAGAGTGTTGGACATTCAATATAAACATTGCCATACAAAGTTTGGTGCATAACACTTTCATTCATACTGTCGTATTATACACTCCTCTATATCTATTTCGAACTGGTGTGTCGACACCAAGTTAGCAAAATGGCGCATGTGAATTCATAGATGTCACCCATGGTCTCCAACCTGTAGCTCTTCAGCTGCTGGGAAACTACAATTCCCAGCATGCCATGACAGCCTATGGTTGAAAGTTGTACTTTTCCATTAGTTGGGCAGGCACTGATTGGAGGTCACTAGCCCTAAGCGATGCAGGTTGTACTGTGAAATTTCAAAATATTAGAACAAACAACAGTATTCTTTTTTTTCCATAGATATGTTCGACCTGGTAACGGCTTTACTCCAAATTTCCAGCTTTTTGAAAAAGGTGATGTCAATGGAAAGAAAGAACAGAAAGTGTTTACCTTCTTGAAGGTATCTAGAATTTTCTATCTTCACAGATAAATATATTCAAGGGTTAAGGTATCTAACAATTATTTTCCCCCCTGTCCCAACTGAAATCCTCGTCTCACATGGAGTTGTGTATTTTTGGGTTGGACATGATAGATGTCCGCTGAATGACTGTTGCCAGTAACCTTTAAAGGAAATGTGTCATCAAAAAATGACTTTTTAACTCAGAGAAAGATTTCCAGTAGTCTCCTCATTCTCAGCACAGGCAGGGTTACACTGAAAGGAGACATCAATGTGTATAGATAACACAGGATCCACCAGTCACAATAGGAGATTTCACAGCTCCCCCTCTCCTCCTCCCTGTACACTGACTTCTTCCCAGGTCACAGAGCATGTCTAGAAAACTCTCCTATAGAAGTCAGTGGGTCTGAGTCAGTCTTAAGGCTCCTATGTGCATGAAGCTGCTGTAAATCTGACTGCTGTCACCATCAAGTATAGACAACTGAATTGATAAATCTACAATCAGAAAATAAAAACGGCGAAGAAGAAAAGAAGATGAATCAGGGTCTTGATTTAATAATCAAAAAAAAATAAAAATTGGCGACAGATTCCCTTTAATGTACCCGTATATAAAAGATGTTGTTTGATAGGATATCCATCTACTCTGTGAAGGTGTCCCAACTTTTCCCCAGTGAAAGATATTGGGGGAAAGCAGAATCAGAAGTGTTAGGCCGGGTGTACATGGCGTATAGCGGAGTGTACCTGTGCGTGCACACGACGCAGGTTTGTTTTTCATCAAAATTCAGCAAAGATTGCAAAATGTAAATTAATATGGTTTTAAGAAATCCCATTCATGGACTCTAAAACATCTGCACTTTATTATATGCATGCTCAAATTTTCAAATCCATTGAGAGCCCCATCTGTTGTGGAAGTCTAATAGATTTTATTTGTTACAATAAAAAATCCACTGCCAATTACACACCAAAATCCCCAACGAAATCCGCATGTCAACCATGTAAATTTTATAGTACATTTTGGTGCAGATTTGTCAGCTGGTTACACAATAATTGTTACTGTGTGTAAATCTAGCCTAAACTCCTCTAAGATTACAAACCAACACGAAGTGTGTCACAAGGTGTTGGTTGTTGCCAGAGAGCTGTTATAGAATTAAAATATAAAGCTGGATCAAGGAAGACATCAGCTTATCAAGAAAGAAAAGCTATATGCATTGAAAACAGGAAATGCAAAACAAATGGGTGGAACCAGGAGGCTTGTGTCAGAACTGTAAGGGGCCGTTCACACGGTAGTGGACAAATGCCGGCCGGTTTGCCGGCTGGTATTTGTCCTGTTTTGCGCCCGTCCCCACGGCCGCGGGGGGGGGACGGCTTTTCTCCGCGGCGAGCGGAGAACAGCCCTCACCCCTCCCATTGAGAAGCACAGATTCCGTCTGAAAACCGGACGGAAGATTGCGCTTCTACAATGTTTTGCCGCCAGACTGCCGGCGGCAAAACCGTCCGACGGCAAATCCCGTGCAGTGGGGACTGCGGCACGGGTTTTCCATAGAGCACAATTGTGCTCATTTTCGGCCGATTTTTCAGGCGGTCTGAAAAACCGCAAACCGGCTGAAAAAACGGCCGAAAACCCGTGCCGTGGGGACATGCCCTTAGGAGTTGGCTTAGTGAAGTTTACATACAAAAGCCAAAATGAAAACCAGCTCTAACCTAAGAAGAAGAAAACAAAAGGACTGAAGAGAAGCAATCATGGAGTATGGCTGACTGTATGGAAGTAATATGATTTATAATAATTTACTGGGTGACTATCCTCTAATTACAGTGATTAAATAAGTTTTGCCAGGGGTTGTAGCAAAGGCAATGGAAACAATTTGGGCTCTCTCAACTACCAAGAAAAAATGCCTGAATGTCCCTTCAGGTGGTAAGAGTTGCTGTTAACACACAAATCAGCAATATCTACAAATAATATTTACAAATATAATGCACTAGACAAGGTATAAATAATAACTTTTACTAATTATTATTAAAGTAACAACCATATATAATTAATGAAAAAATGCAGGAAACCAGCTCACCGATATAGTGGATGCACGGACTTGTGGAGGCAATACACGAATGAAATGAAGAAAGAAGGTAACGTCCAGCTTCCACAAAATGCAGGTTCTTTATTGAGCGCCGGAGACGATAAGCACAGACTGCTAACACCAGCTGACGCGTTTCAGGCCACGTGGGCCCTTAGTCACTACTCCATTATATTTGTTATACACACACACACAACAGAATGAGGAAAATAAAATAACCTAATCGGTGCCCAGTCCTGCGGCCCTTCTGGAAAAAGGTACTTCAGACCATTTTGGATTGTTGTGGGATAGTCGTCCCAGATCGCGCGGAAGCGGTCCTTTTATTTATGACCCCCTTTTTCGCAGTCTTCCTACAAGAAGTCCTTAACGAGACATTTATTGCAGGCTGCGAAAACAGTAATCCCCCATCGCTGGTGTCAAACTCTTCCCCCATCCTTAACGGATTGGATAGAGGAAGTATCCAACACACAATGTATGGAAGAGCTGATAGCCCACTCCCCTGAATAGGCCATTAAGGTTCTGCACACTTGGACGCCTTGGTCTCTCTATCAATCCTCCCAGAAGTTCCAGGACCTTTTGAGTTAATGGCGAGTAAGTGCCAAGCACAGCCCGTGCATAGGTAGGCCCTTGGTAGTTGAAGCATTATGGGTAATTACTCCTGTTCTTTCTAGCTTTTGGCTTGTAAGTCCATGCTTCTGTGGTGCCTGGCGGATGGGTTCCTCCTCCCTCCTCCCCCTTGTCCCCCCCCCCTTTTTTTTTCTCTTATCTCTTTTGTGGGTCTTTCTAACCTAATTTTCATCTGGTAATGGAGTCCTTAGATACTCGGTAGGGCAGTATATTGGCTCCCGTCCCTAATTATGGCAACACATGGTGTTTTTGTATCTGATATAATGGTAGTACTTATATCACCTGCAACTTGTATGATGGTATATGCCTGTCATCTAGACCCATGTACGTACCTTGTGAGGCCATTGTTCATTTTGTGCATGTTTGTTGTTTATAACTGAAAAAAGCTTCAATAAAAATCTATTATGGTAAAAAATAACTTAATCTCACTGTACCCCTAGGAATCACTTATGTCACATACTGTACCCCAAAATTTATTTTATTGTTTACCATACACCAGAAATGACATCACTCACTGCACCCCAGAAAATAATTATAATACACATGGAAGCCACAGAAATTACATTACTAACTGCACCTTAGAAATGAAATTGCACATTGTACTCAGCAAATAATAAAATTCACTGTACCCCAAAAATGATTTATACTACACACTGAACCCTAGAAATGAATTACATTACTCACTGTACTCCAGAGATTATATCACACCATACCCCAGAGATTACATTACACACCATACAACAGAGATTACATTACACACCGTACCCCAGAGATTACATTACTCACTGTACCCCAGAGATTATATTACACACCGACCCCAGAGATTACATTACTCACTGTACCCCAGAGATTACATTACTCGCTGTACTTTACACACTGTACCCCAGAGATTACATTACACACTGTACCACAGAGATTAGTTTACACACCGTACCCCAAATATTACTGCAGCATTCACCGTACCCCAGAAATTATTACATTACATACTGTACAACAGATTATATTACACCATACCTCAGAGATTACATTACACACTGTACCCCAGAGAGTTCTATATTAGACCAGGTACTCCAGAAATTATGTGTGTATATATACATATATTGAACACAGACACACTACACACTTAAGGTGAGTTCACATGATGGTTTTTCGGCAATGACAGTGTCGTTTGCTTGTTGGAAATTCGGCGCCTGCAAACGCAGAATTCCGACGAGCAAAAGACACGGACTGCCCTCCTTTAGTGCTGTTAGTGCATAAAACACCTCGAAGAGTTCTGTGTAGGCGCTGACAGTATGTGCAGAAAATACTCAAGTAAAATCAGTATCATCTAAACAATGACACTGATTTTACACAAGGTATAATGTAAGTTAGTTTCCTGCCGGATTGGACGCTGGTTCTGAGGCAGATCCAGCACTGAATCTGCCCCAGAACCAGCATTCATATCTTCCATGTGAACGTACCCTTAAGGTATGTTCACACAGTGTATTGTGGTGCGTACTGTGCACACTGCAATATGCCGGGTGTTTTAGAAGTATGCGCTGGTCAGTCCACACTTCTAAAATGCTGTGGGGCCGGCCCCATTCACTTTCATTTTCCCCGGCGCGTAAGTGCAGGGAAGACGCGACATGGCTAGACACATGGCTGTATAGTATGTACATACCTCACATATACAGTACATACCCTACTCACATGCACACACAATGCCTAGCACCCTTGTCCCTTCCTAACCTCTCTCCTGTAGTCTGGTGCATTTGGCATTCGGCAAGAGCTTCTCTTCTTCTCTGATGAGGGCTGAGCATAGCGGACGTGGTATACCATGGGAGGGAAAGATACAGCCCCAGATACAGAGTGTGCTGGACGGTGAGCGGCATTCTGATTGGTGAAGCAGCCCATGCGGACACATGCTCTACCAATCAGCGCTACTCTCAGTCTGCACTGACACTTGAGGCTGCTACCTACTCTGTCCCCCCCAAGATGCACAGAAATTCCTCGGCTGTGCTCTGCTCTCCCCACTTACCACATTCTCATGCTTTCATATAGATTATTTTTTATTGAAGTGTTTACTCAACTACAGAGACTGAATATCAGCCTCGGGAGCGTGCATGGGAGGTGGAGTGATGACATCACAGAGGAGGTACTTGTTTTTTTAAACACAGAAACACTACGCCCCTTTTCTCAAGACTTTAGATCAGAGTATCAGCCTATTGGGTGAGGAAATCACTTCTTGGCAAAACCCATTTAAGTAAAGACTACAGATATATACCTGCTGAGGGTCACAAAGTATGGGGAGCATAGTATCTCCCTCCTACCAGGGTAATACAGCAATGGATGGCTTCACTTCTATCGAAGGTTTTTGAGTCCATATATATAGGTGCACATTATCTAACTTGTGGACATATATTATGGCATTATCATCTTGTCTAAACAAAAGGATTTCTTTAGGGGTGGACCCCTGCCTGTAAATAGAAATCCATCTGCGTTTATATTATGGCGTAACTGTAGGGTATTATCCCCTATATGTATTTGTGCAATTCATTTGGTAGACAAAATATTGGGGTATGAGACATTTAGGGCGACATGTATGAACTTGGAGCCAGTTCTACAGTAAATAGCTTTAAAGCAGTGTAGAATGTGTCAGTATGTATGAACCTGTTCTTATGCACTTCAAACATTTGGCGCATCGTAGGTGTAATTCTGGCGTGAAGCCTATCTGTGCCGCATAGTAAAAAATAAGACTCCACAGAATTCCTGACAGCTAGGGCCATGCTTATTGATGTTAATTATTAAACCATATTAAATAAAACAATTCCCAAAAATAAAAAATTAATATAAGATTATATATCATAAAATTAATGACTAATTAAATATAAAATGTATTTACAAGTTATATAACATTAATATTGAATCGTATATTATACAATTAATAATATTTTAATATTCAATTAGAAAACCAATACAGCATCTGCCGTAAATCCCGTTATTATAGTATTATCAGTAATACAAACACATCACAGCAGGCTAGAAATAAAAGAAAAGCCATTAGAATAGCATGTCAGTGAAAAGAAACTATGGTACTGATCTTGCTTGGTGAACCACTGCTCACAGCCAGACCTGTGGTGTGTAGATTCTTGCCATATGTAAAATAAAGGCTGACAGCAGCAGAATTTAATTTCAACAATAATAACCACCTAATTAAAATTTGTTTTATTTAATGTAGTAAAAACAAAAAATTAAAAAATCAGAAGGAAATTTTATTAAAGGTGTTTTGCCACAATCTCATTTCATACCTCCTGTATCCAGATCTTCAGCACCGTGTGCTCAGAAGGGGGTGTGTGTGATTTCTTTGAATTGCATATCATGTGACCTAGCAGGATGACATCACCATGCCTTTACTCTCTATAGTCAACGAAAGGTCTGTTTATGTAAAGCATTGCGAGTACCTGAGAGGTAAAGCTTTTGCCTCCAGGCACAAGGGTCCTAGGTTCAAATCCCTGCAGGAACCAAACCTGTGCATTTTTCTTTCTCTTTATCAAAGCACAGACCTCATTGAGGTTTCTTTTTTATTTATTTGCACTGTTTGACTAATTACTAAGGAGCACAGAGGACGTAGCTTCTGACGGCAAAAATACGTTTTTTTTTACGGATTTTGGCGCCAGAATCCGTTTTTTTACGGATGTTGGTGCTAAAATCCTTTTTTTAACATATTTTGGCGCTAATAAAGCTATCTCGCGTCTGACGCCAAAAATAAATTTTTTATGGATTTTGGTGCTAAAATCCTTTTCTTAACATATTTTGGCGCTTATAAAGTTATCTAGCTTCTGACGCCAAAAATAAGTTTTTTTATGGATTTTGGTGCTAAAATCCTTTTCTTAACATATTTTGCGCTAATAAAGTTATCTAGCTTCCGACGCCAAAAATACGTTTTTACGGATTTTGGCACCAGAATAAAAATTTTTTTACGGATTTTGGTGCTAAAATCCTTTTCTTAACATATTTTGCCGCTAATAAAGTTCTCGCTTCTGATGCTAAAAATACGTGTTTTTTTTTACGGATTTTGGCGCCAGAATCCTTTTTTACGGATTTTGGCCCTAAAATCCTTTTCTTAACATATTTTGGCGCTAATAAAGTTATCTAGCTTCTGACGCTATAAATACATTTTTTTTTACGGATTTTAGCGCCAGAATCCGTTTTTTGATGGATTTTGGGGCTAAAATCCGTATCTTTACAGATTTTGGCGCTAATAAAGCGATCAAGCTTTTGACGCCAAAAAATACGTTTTTTATGGATTTTGGCTCCAGATTACGTTTTTTTACGGATTTTGGTGCTAAAATCCGTATCTTTACAGATTTTGGCGCTAATTACGTGATCTCGCTTCTGGCACTAAAAATATTTTTTTTATGGAATTTGGCGTAATAATGCGTTTTTTTGGATTTTGCCGCTAAAATCCTTTTCTTTACAGATTTTGACGCTAATACAGTTATCTTGCTGTATGGAAAGATAATATGGGTTTTTGTGGATTTTGGTGCAAGAATCTGGTGCAAAATTTAATAAAGTAGTAGCACGCAGCAGCACACAAAGGACAATGTGCTCAAAATGACTACAGTGATCTAAAGGAAGTGACTACTTAACATGTTAACTCCACCTGTAGGGTGTAGTTTACATACAATGGCTTAATTTGTGCATACATTAAAAAGCAGAGCAAAGACGCTCCAAAAAACGCTCCAAAAATGGCCATTTTTTCAGCTGCTTTTGACAGGCAGTGGACAGAAAACTCAGTTTCATGAACGTTTTTAGTACTTCGTTTTCAGGTCGTTTTTTGTCCACTGCAGTGGAGACATAGACAAACGGTGCAGAATTTTTAATAATAATGAATAGTGAAAATGTTTGATGTGAGAAGCTTGCAAATGAAATAACAATTTTACTTCGTGGCAAAACCCTCTTAACATCTTACTTTCATTAGAAAATCAACTCAGTGAATTGCACTAGTATCTATAGAGAAGTAACAGAATACAAATGTTACAGTTCTTAACTATGATTGACAGTAATAGCTACATATCTCTTGCAACATTCTAACCACAAATTGAGATTGACACAAGGAGAGCCTTGTAATGTAGTAGAAAGAGAAACATTTAACATTATGATTGATGCTTAGGATCTTCCGTTTTTCTCTATAGAATTTAAAGCAGTTCATTGAGTTGCTTTTCGAATGTAAAATGTTTTATAAGAATCAAATTTTGTTCTGATTTCTATCTTTTTCTATATAATTTAATATTGTATGTTTATTTTCGGACATTTGGAAATGTAGGTCAGTGGGTCAGCCTTTATTCTACATACAGCAATAGCTGGCACACCACAGATCTTGCTGAGATTCCTGGTGTGCCATGCAAGATCACTAACAGTTTCTTTTCACTGACAAGCCATTCTTATACCTTTTCTTTTTATTTTTAGGCTACTGTGATGTAAGGTTTGTAATCATTGATAACACTACGATAACTCCATAAATACCCGATAAAGAACGGGATTTATGGAAGATTCTGTATTGTTTTTATTATTTTAATTTAATATAAATTTTAGATCATATAATTCAATCTAAATTTTATATAAGAGATAATTTTTATATTTTTGGATATTATATTATTTAATATTAATTTTATATCATGAAATGTAATATTTATATTTAATTTTATATAGTTTGATAATTATCATACATTTGTATTATTTTAGCGGTATAAATAGAGAAATAATTTTTTCCTAATGGCAAATCTAGTTCCACTACAACAACTTTGGACTCAGGCAGACCACTTTTAACTTGGTCTGGCTGTTCTGACAGCTATTTGCTAAGTTTTATAGTTCCACATTCATAACTGTGTCTAATCCTACTAATCTGGTGCGACACACCCCCAGAATTCCCCCATATTTTTAACAAATTACAAAATGTCGGGGCAGACGCAGATTGTGACAAAGTGTGGAGCATGACTATCAGGGCCGCCATAAAGGCAGTACATTTGGTATTGCTATACGGGGCCTGGTGAAACAAGGTGGCCCGCTGCAAGCAGGCCCTCTTGTTTCATAAACTAGTCAGCCTAGGCACGGGCCCCGTGGCACTGCTGACTGTCCGCAGGGGCCCATGCAGCTCAGTGTGTGAGGAGAGGGGGCCTGCGCTCCGATTCACATCAGTAATTTACTTGCTGCAGCACTTCCAGTTCTCATGCAGCCCGTGATCGGAGTCGCCCCATCCTCTCTCTGCCTGTGGGTGGGGTTTTAGTGACTCCTGCTGGCAGAGAGGAGGGGCCGACTCTGATCACGGGCTGCATGAGAACTGGAAGTGCGTGCGGCAGCAAGTAAGTTACTGCTGTGAATCTCACACGCTGAGATACTGTAGGGCCCCACTGAAGCCCCCCCCCTCTGCCGGAGCGAACCCTCTGAGGCTTGGGGTGCTATGTCCGAGGCTGGGGGTGCTGTGTCCAAGGCTGGTGGTGCTGTGTCTGAGGGTGCTGTGTCTGAGGGTGCTGTATCTGAGGCTACGGGTGTTGTATCTGAGGCTGAGGGTGCTTTGTCTGAGGCTAGGGGTGCTGTGTCTGAGTGGGGGTGGGGCGATGGGGTTGGTGGGGCGGGGTTGATGTGGGGGTGGTGGCCCAGAGGCTTCAGCTGTATAGGGCCCTGAAATTTCTGATGTTGGCCCTGATGACTATCTATAGAACGGGGCTAGGCCACGTTTTTGGCCTCTAATCACGCCAGAATACTGGTTCAGCCCTGTTAATATCTTATTTCATTTGGAGAGCTATTTACCCCTACCTATCTACAGTTGAAACCAGAAGTTTACATACACTATATAAAAAGACACACATGCATGTTTTTCTCACTATCTGACATGAAATCAGAATAAACCTTACCCTTTGCCAAATACCAGTAAAATGAGAGAGATAATTTTTAAGGCATTTTTATTAGTTTCTGCAAAATCAAAAGTTTACATATACTAGGATTATTATGCCTTTAAACAATTGGGGACAGCCCATATGATGATGTCATGTCTAGAAGCCTCTGAAAGGTTTATTGGCAACATCTGAGTTAGAGACATTTTTTAATGCACATCATAAACACCCTGCTTTGTGTGTAACATCATGGGAAAGTCTAAATAAATCAGCCAAGATATCAGAAAGAGAATTGTGGACTTGCACAAGTCTGGATCGCCTTTCTGTGCCATTTCCAGATATCTGAAAGTGCCTTGTTCATCTGTACAATCAATTATACCCAGGTACAAACAAGATGGAAATGTCCAGCCATCATACCAGTCAGGAAGGAGATTGGTTCTGTGTCTCAGAGATTAACATGCTTTGGTCCGACATGTGCATATCAACCCAAGAGCAAAAGCCTTTGTGAAGATACTGGCGGAAGCTGGTAAAATTGTGTCATTATTCAAAGTGAAACGAGTACTTTATCAACACGGACTGAAAGGTCACTCTGCCAGGAAGAAGCCATTACTCCAAAAGAAACATAGTAAAGTCAGATTAATGTTTGCAGATGCACACTGGAACAAAGACCTACATTTTTTTAAACATATCCTGTGGTCTGGCGAAACTGAACGGTTTGGCCATAATGACCATCGTTACGCTTGGAAGAAAAAGGGAGAAGCTTGGAAACGTAAGAACACCATCCCAACTGTGAAACATGGTGGCGACAGCATCATGTTGTTGGGTTGTTTTGCTACAGGAGGGACTGGGGCACTTCACAAAATAGATGACATCATGAGGAAAGAAGATTAGGTGGCAACATCTCAAGACATCAGCCAAGAAGTTAAAGGGGATGTATCGCTTCCTTAGTTCGGCTGATTCACACTGCTGTCGGCTTCTCAACTCTGGAAATGCAGGGGCGTTTCTTCCCCGCCCCGCTGGGTGACATCATCCTCCCCTTCACTGTGCATGCTGGCTCCCAAGACCCCCCCCCCCCTCTCTGAGTCTACATTTCACTGTCTCGCTCCCTGCAGTCTTATTTTGTAAGAGCTGTATACATACCACAGGCTGCATTCAATCTAGACTGAGCAACTGAACGCTTCTCCTCTCACAGCTGGAGGCACAGATCTCGCTTTTATGCAGGAGAGTTAGGCACCGGGACAAAACTGTTATGTTTTCTCATTGTAGAATCTGTTGCAGTCTGTTTCTGCTGGGTGTGGAGAGAGAAAATGCTACGGCCCCTAACTCTGAGTCAGGCAGGGATCGACACGAATTTGCAGACAGTAATAAAAATGCCTTAAAAATTCTCTCTCTCATTCTGGCATTTGGCAAATATAAATAATTTTTAGAACCCTAATTGACCTAAAACGGGTAAGGTTTATTCTTATTTCATTTCAGATAGTACGAAAAACATGTATATGTGCCTTTATATATAGTGTATGTAAACTTCTGGTTTCAACTGTATGCCTAGTTATACATGCATTCTAATCCACCGTGTTTTATTATTTGCACTGTTCTGCCCGCTTGGGATGTGGAAATTTGTGTACTACAACGTAATTGGCTACGGAGATGAAATGTGTTGAAAATATCGATAGCTATTGGTTCCCTAATTAACCCAATTATACTATCGAGGAGAAACGCACCTAATTCACTGTGATTCTTATTACGGTTATGATATCTGTGTGCAAATTGCATATTTGTATACCCATATAATAGGATAGGTGTTATCTGTATTGTGGGTAAAAGATCATTACCATATTATATATTTGATACCTGTTTCACTGCGATTTATATTATTTATAATACATGGTATTTATGTGCACATGGAATATATATGCATATCCATCTAAAAGGAGAAAAGGTGTTTGTAGCTAGAAGACAAAAACTGGCTATGTTTATAATTAAGAACAGTTATCTACCTTGGGCTAAAGTGACCTCGTTGTGAGAAAATATTTAACAAATCTTACTATAGTTATCAGGGAATCTGCAGGGTCTCTGCGAGCAGAAGGTTCCTGTTGGGGTCCCCCTTATCGGGGCAGTTCTCCCATTATCTGCTAGGCAGGGATTTACCCATTTTCTCTGTGCCATGGTTAGGATTAATAGGGTGTAATATGGCGTTTGTATTTTTAATATGGTATTAAAAGTTTTATTTACGATATCTCAACACTGCATTTTTCTTTCATTTCATAAATTTTGGTGGTGGGAATGAGCTGATCAATTCAAACAGGCCTGTAGTGGGCATTTGGTGTGTATATCTAGTGGGGAAAGCTTATTTGTGAATATTCTAGCTTTTGATTAATCTCATATTTTGTTCTACTCTTGGTGATACATCGCTGTATTAAGGTGTTCTATATTTGCGTACATAGTTTATAGTATTTCAGATAACCAAAATCTGCTCTAGTATCAACTTTAAATACACTGGTGCTTCAGAATTCCGAGTCTGTAAGGGCTTGCTCACGCAGTGTATTTCAGCATGTATTACAAATGTAAGCAAGGCAAAAATCTCTCTCATTGCATTACACATTGTTTGCCAATGCTTGCAAGCCCATCATTTCAAAGTGCAAACCAAAGCATTTATGGTACACAAAATTACATGCCCCAAACGCCGTGTGACTGTACCAAAAAGTGAACCAAGTAAGATTTAATAACATGCTTCTCATCTGTTCTTTTCAGAACTCCTGCCCCCCTGTTGGTGATCTCTTTGGCAACCCAGTAAATCGTCTTTTCTGGGAACCACTCAGAGTTGGTGACATCAAGTGGAACTTTGAGAAATTCCTAGTTGGACCTAATGGACGTCCCGTGAAGAGATGGCATCCCCGAACATCAGTCACTCAAGTCAGGAGAGATGTGATCACCTACATGAAGTCACAGACAGGACTTCAAAGGATTCTAATGATGGAAAGGGAGCGAGAGCAGTAGACACAGTCATGCTTAATGTTATGAGGCTCGTTTATATATAGATATCTATTTTTTGTGCTCTTCGTCTTTAAGCAGTTGGTAGGAGACTGAAGGTTTTCTGGAGATACCATCGGTATGAAAGATAGGTCAGAAAGCACACACATGTGGGACCTACCTGGAAGCCAGAATTTTGGTGGATTGCTGTTCAGTGCATTCCAGCAACTCTACCAGTCTGGGATGGGCTCTCTAGCTGTAGCCAAGGTTTTCTTCTTGCTGCTTGAGATCAGTAGTGAAGCTTCATCTGTGCTGGTCCTCAATAAACCTTGTTCATATACAACTTCCCGAGTTTGTGCATAGATTGGTAGAAAATGATTTGGTCAACATGGTACAGCAAGAAGGACTCAGTGTTCTTAATCATGGATGCAAAAATGTTCATTTGAAAAAATCTTTATTAACATACAAGGAATGTGACACTTTAGCTGTATATTATTAAACATTACATAAAATAGAATCCTTAGGGCATGTTCACATGGCGGATTTGGCTGCAGGTTTCGGTGCGGTTGCCGCGGCCAAAACCTCATCCAAATCGCACCCCAAATGTCCCCAGTTCATTACATGGTTTCCTATGGGAAACCGCGTTGCTATTCATGCGGCGCGGTTTTGGCCGCGGCTTTGGGCCGAGGCCTTGCCGCGTGTGTTTGAATAGTTTACTGTCAATTCTTGGCAGCGAGGTGTCGGCTTTCGCAGTGGGTTTCGCAGTGCATTTCGGTGCGGTTGGTGCGTGGGTTTTGTCCTGCCTATTAATTTGTATGGGTGAAAACCTCGCTGAAAACCGCGGCCAAAACCACGCCCCAACCATGCCCGCGACGATAAACGCGCTTAAACCCACGGCCAAATCCGCCGTGTGAACATGCCCTTAGGCTTTTACAGGCAATTAAATGCATTGCCCAATTTTCCAACAGTGTACTGTACAATCATTAATTTAACATAGTTTATTACATAGTTCACATACAACACTATGTATAACTAAAAGCACACTCATTTAACAATGAAGGGATTAGAAAAAAAAGGATTTCGTTTATTTTTCTGGAACAGCGCCACGTGTCTTCATAGGCTGGGATTGGTACTGCAGTTCAATCCCATCTACTTTATTGGGAATGAGATGCTATGCCAATTATAGCCCAAAGACCAGAATGGTCCTGGATAACCCCTTTAAATCTAGATCTTAAGAATACAGATTTATAGCTATAATGACTACTAATTAAAGCTCAATGCAGGAGCATTTATAATCTGTCACAAGCCTGGGTCAGAAGGAATTTGCGCCACAATGGGCTTTATTGATTTTTATTTTAGTCTGTTTTGCTTCTGTCAAAGATTCCAGGCTATTCATTTATAAAATGATTGCCACTAAAGAGAAGAGTTTCATGCCATCTCTTTAGAACTTGTCAGCTATAATAATTCAGAACTCTAATCTTCAAGGACCCCCAACAGGTCATGATTCATAGATCAGTCTATTGGGCATTGAAATAGCTTCAAATCATGACTTATTGGAGGTATTTGAGATTTGAAGTTGCACTATAACAATCATTTGTATTTCCATCTCATGCTATCAACCATTAGTGGACACTAGCGAGATGGTGTTGGGCAGCCAATCTGCCAGGTAACTAACTAAAACTTACTGTTATGGACACCATTCATTTTAATTTTTTTGTTTTAATGCATCCTTTCTTGTGCAAACAAATACCACCCAGTATCTCCTAAGATCGTTTAACAAGTAAGCAACCCATAAGTCAAAGGGTCTACTAGAAGAAGGTAGACACCACTAAATCTACTGAAACTACCTCAAAGACCTCTGCTGTCTGGTTCCATGAGATCAGCCCCTTTTATTTCTTACAAACCTAAGATCAGAACTGTATCTGGCTGTAAGGCAACTGGATACAGCAGATGCCCTCATCCACTGCTTTGTCTGCAGTAGGAGACCAGTCACAAAAAGCCTTCACAGATTACCATCTAAAAAATTATAGTGAATAGCAGAATCTTACGATGGGCAACAGGATTTGTCTATAATCTCTGGAGCTGTTACAAGAGAAGTAAATTCCTCCATCTAGTTTGTGATTTGCCTACAATTGGAATGCATAAATAGATTTCACGTTAGAGGTTTATTATTGGCGAGGATAATAGCCAAATTCTGTTGCCCACTGTACAATTACAATGCACGATTTTCTTTAGAACAGTCTTTATCTGCCACTTGAAAAGACCTAAGCTCTGAATATCTTTGTAGGTCTACCTGCACTCTCCCTCGCCATATAGTAAACACATACCTTCATAAGTTGCCACAACTTGCCATTCAAATTTACCAGCTTATGCTATCTGACCTCTACAAATGTTATATTTTCTGCATAAAACTGCAAACTTGATGGGGTCAGAAAAGTTTAGCTGAAATCTTCCTACCTACCAAAGTCATTTGTAAAGATCAGTATGAGGAGTAACCTAATGAATGATCCACCAGTCCACACCTTCCATAGAACCTACCACTCATGGTTTTATTCAGTCATTCACTAATTCTTACTCCCATTATGCAACACCTCAACACCTGAATCCCAGCTAGGTTCTGCCTAAAAACACCCCAATAACAGTACAGAAATACCCCTTTTATGCAGGTGGCACAAACCATTATCCAGAGGTGTAAGGTGAAGCTGATGGGCATCAAGGTATTGTTTGTTGCAGGGGCCCTACCTACAATGTGCCATTTATAATGCTGGGGTCATAATATGCGACAGGGGTATTGTTGAGCTCCCCTTGGCAGCAAGCCCTTGTACGCCTGCCACCTACCTCTGGCCATGCGCCTAGTCCCATCTCTGAGGTCCAGTTCACAGGACAGCCCCAAAGAGAATGTTGGTTGGTGTAAATACACTACAATATTTGGGCCATATTCACAGTTCAGTGGCTGGACTAGACTGAACCCAGTAGCAGGCAACTCTGGCCTATATGCTCTCTGGGAAAAATTAACAGGTGCAGCTGATTGCTGAGCAGCAGCTCACACACCCTACTACTAGTGGAGCAATTAGATGATAAAAACCTGCACATTAACTTAATTAATTAACTTTTTATTCTGCTAATAAAGACCTCCAGTTTTTTCATCGATCTTGGAGTTGCTGGCAAATCTTTGACTTTTTACTACTATGGATCCTGGCTTCCAGAAAGCAGCCGTGCAGCCCTACAACTAAGGAGTGGTGAGCTGGCAATTTTTCGCTTGTCTTACATTAACTTAATACCTGTTCACACCAGTATGCAGAAAAACCACAGTATAATGCATACAGAAGGGTTCCATAAATACAGATATGTATCTATATTTATGGCACCCTTCTGTATCGCCTTATTTATATGCAATTGTAGTACCAGCAACCACCCCTCTCATGCATTGAGGGTATGTGAGTGGTTGTTTCATTGGTATTTTTGCATTTGTGCAATCTCCCTATGCATTATACTGTGGTTTTTCTGCATGCTGGTGTGAACAGGTATTAACTTAATGTGCAGTTTTTTATCATCTAATTTTTCCCCTAAGAGTGGGGTGTGTGAGCTGCTGCTCAGCAATCAGCTGCACCTGTTAATTTTTTTATGTAAATACACCCTCTCAACCTGACTACAGCTGTGTCCCTCCTAATGAACTTGCTCCTTCTGACACTCTCTCATCATACAGTCCTGAAGATTCTGTGATTTAGTTGGTCTACTAACTGCCTGCTTACGGTACACAGGCTACACACAAAATAATGCAATGGATTATACAGGCATCCTCTACCTTTTGTTTGTTAGGATTATTTGTCAGTCATTACAAATTTATGATGTTCATCTTTTGATATCTGAAAAAAAAAAAAATGAAATCTCCCTCAAAGTAGTATGATAATGATCCAATATGAAATCTTAGGCTCTGAATTAGCTAGTTTCATCCAAAATGTCATCAACACTGAGCACGTCCTCAACACCGAATGCCTTGGTCACCATCTTGCATTACTGACGCTATTAGTTCACAACCACCACTGCAGTAACATTTTCCCTACATTTGAACATTAAGAACTCAAATTATTTCTTTCAAATGTAAAAATATTCTAAGCGGATTAGTCCATTCAGCCGGCACATGCTGATCACAAATTGCGGGATGTATACGTAGGCGTTAAAAGCTCACAGTAATCATCTCTGCAGGGCCATACAAAGGGATGGTAGGCAGCAGAAACAGCACACATTTTGTATTACCTTTTATTCCACCTAAAGAGAAGGTAGGACTCATTTACCAGAGCTTTTAAGCAAAATGAAATCTGAATCATGATGGCAAAATACTTAGAAATGAATGTAAAATTAAATCATGCAGCCCATTAAGCATTCACTTTATATCATGGTTACTGTAGCAGCTGCAGGAATATATTGGGGTTTCTTTTCCTCTCTATATATTTTGGCCTGAATACTGGCTCTGTCTTCAGGGGAATAAAGGAATATAGGGTGGGGAATTTAAGTGACAGAGGGGGAAAAGGAGAAAAGTATAGAAATAGGGAGAAGAGATGAAGGGATGAGAAGAGAAAAACAATGAATAAAGAAGAAGGAATCATACAGAGAAAGGTCAAAGGAGGAAGCGAACAAGAAAAAAAAAATAAGGAAGATGGAAAAAGATAAAGAAGATAAATAAGAAAGAAATACAGAGAGGAAACGGAAGGATTGGGAGAAAGTTAAAGGAGAAGAGAACAGAGAGTAAGGCCGTGTTCACATGGCTTATTTCGCCGCGGATTGGCGCCGTACTCCGCGCCGGATTTGCACTGCAGTACGGCGCCAATCCGTCACAGTAATTACGGTAATCCACCGTTCTCATAGAGAACAGTGGATTCCGTCGCCCTTACCCGCTCGGCGAATCCACTGGGCGGGGAGAAAGTGACATGCACATTATCCAGACGCAATACGCGCCGTGGATAATGGAAGTCTATGGGGCCGGCGGGCCGCGCCCCCGCACCACCCCCGCCCCTTATTCAAGCCGGAATTGCGAGCGCAATCCGGAGTGAATAAGCCGTGTGAACGGGGCCTAAGGAAGAAGGGAAGAATTGAGGAGAATGGATTTTAGTATATTGGTTACATTGACAAAATCTTTTGCATTGAGGTAAATAATCTAACAGGTAGACAGAATATTATAGTTTTACTTAATTAAACATATACACAAGTGTGTGCACCTATCCTACAGGATATGTAAGGATAGGCTAGTGGTAAGTAGGTACGCTCCATATACCCAGCATAATACACTGATCTGGGCCTTCTAAATGCTCTGTCCTCGGCTGGTCATGCGGGACCTGCTCCTTCTCTTCATTCATATGGTTAAGGCTGTGTGTAATGACTTCGCACCCAGTCAGGTACAAGTGTGAACATCAGGAAATATTGATGTCGTTGCTACAGATGGTCAGGTTTGCCTCTGAGAATTCTGGGCTCCTTTCTTTGGACCATCTAAAATGACAAATAACACAGTTTAAACATGGTTGATTTTGAAGCTTTCATTAAGAAGAGTCCAACACAAAAACTATCCTACAATTATCAGGGAATTATCTGAAGTAAACGTCAAACAGATGATTCTCCATCCTGCTAAACTCAGCCCACTTTTTTTTGTGTAAGGTGGCACAAAAAATTGCTAATTTCTCGTGAAAGTTCACCCCTATATTCACGCAGGGGACTTGGTAAGACTATACAAAAGTATTCTCATCTTCAACATTTATGGCAATCACAGGATATGCCATAAATGTTAGATAAATGAGGGTCCCACCTTTGAGACCCACATCTATCTCGAAAACACCCAGTCCTTGTTATTGCCATAGTGAATGAAGAATTGACTACTTCACTACAATGTCGATTCCAAGTAGAACCAAGAATACTTACTTGGTCATAATTGCAATTCCCATAGAAGTGACCAAGAAAAGCCATGCATAGTAGATCCTGTGGACAGGCCATAAATGTCTAAGATGGGAATACCCCTTTAAATTTGGTGACGAAAGACATGTAAAGAGTCCCTAAACTTCCATATCACAGAGCAGTATACTAAGTGAGTTGTCATAATACAGTATCCGATGGAATATGCCAATCTTCTTTTCCAGACGATGTGAACCAAAGAGAAATTTCCTCTCAATGTCACTAATGTCATATGAAAGCGAGGGCACACAGAGTTTTAGTTTGCGGCAATAGATATCTATATAACAAATACTGCACATATTGGTGCCATAAAGAATACTAATAATTTATATGATCTATCTATCTATCTATATATATATATATATATAGCCATTTCATACATTCTTAAGCTAAACTCCTTGATATGTACTACTTACCAGTTTCCTTCTTTCTGGATTTCGGAACCTCTGGTCCTTTTGGATTGTGAGGTCGTGGAGGGGCGTTAGCGGTTCTCCACTGATATGCTGGCTGTAAATAGAGATTGTTAGAACAAATCCAAAATGAAGAAAAAAAAAAAAAAACACACAGAAGCAGACTGCCAGGAACTCACAGGTGGAGCATTTGGAAGATCCTGAACTTGACTGTGCTCCGGACCAACGACTGGTGGTGGGTAACAGATTGTCCAGTCCTCACAGCCAGGGTACATCATGGCAGGTGGGCTGTAAGGAAACTGGTAGGGAGGACAGGTAGGTCCCATATGATGGTTTATAATGTATCTCTCTCCTATAGCCTGAAAAACATGTAGAACAATGTACTTAAAACAACCTTGTACATACCAACATTACAGTCTAATGAAGTTGGATATTAATTCAGCTTACAAAAAGACTGCCCCAGCCAAAAACATCAATGGCAACAATGTAACAGTAGGTTTGGCAAATAGGAATGTTGTAAAGAAAACAACTAAAATCTGTCGATTTGGCCATTTTTCTTAAAAGCCACATTTCAATATTATGTGGATTATTTTTACAGATTGGTAAACAGAGGTCTCACTGGAAAACATCAGGAAATTATTGCAAAGAAAAAGCACAATTATAACAGCAGATTTTGTGTTAACATTTCATTTAAGGTGTTTTTTTTCTGAAGGTTATCTACCAGCTTCTATGCAGATCTTGTCTCCATAGTAACAGACTACAATTAAACCCTGTGTGGTCAGATCCTGCAGTCATACTCCCAATCATATGTCCACTACCTACCACTAACCTCCCAAATGGACATTAAAGCAGTTATCTAGTTTAAAAGACTCCTTTCCACATAGCAATTTGGAAATTCTGAATCATTAGAGAGAGGTCATCTATTCATGATTCTTATCTCTTGGGGAGCAGTTACAAAGTGTCTTTTGCTCTGGAGGACCTGTCCTGTCCTGCATTACACAGACAAGCATTGATTTTAATGGGTACTCTAATGCTTAATAACTTGAGGTGGCAATGCAAGGAGACTGTACACTTAAAGCCAGGTTTCCCCACAGATTACAGCTGATCACAGAGAGATTCAGCAAGGGAACACTTTGAGATCAGCTTATTTTCAAGGGACCTTTCTAACAATTAAAAGGAATGTGTCATCAAAAATGTCTTATTGTTTAAATCACGTTTTTATGTTAAACACATTTTTAAGAATTTTTGGTTATGTTATTTTAAATTTTCCATACCAACTTTAAATTATTATTATTATTTTTTTTTAAATTCTTAAATCCTGCATTTCTCACTTTGGCCACTAGGTCTAATAATAATCTGACACTTCCTGTTCTGTAGAAAGAGATTTTCAGTAGTCTGCTCATTATGAGTACAAGCAGGGTTACACTGAAAGGTGACACCAATTTGTATAGATAACACAGGATCCACCAGTAACAATAGGAGGTAGTCACAGTTCCCCCTCAACCCCTCCCTGCACACTGACTTCTTCTCAGGTGACAGAGCATGCCTGGAAAACTCTCCTATAGAAGTCAATGGGAGTGTGTCAGTCTTAAGGCTCCCATGTGCATAAAGCTGCTGTAAAGTAGGCAAGAAAGCTTCCCCCACAATCATATATAGGCAGTAGGATTGAAAAATCTACAATCCAAAAATAAAAACGGCTAAGAAGAAAAGAAAATGGATCAGGGTCTTGATTTAAGAAGTAAAAAAAAAATATTGGCGACAGATTCCCTTTAAGGAGTGCCTTAAGTAGAGATCAGACTAGCCAGGGTCTGTGTGTGGTCTGTTACCATGGGGACACATAGGTCAGTACAGCACAGCGCAGATAGACACAAAACAGTAGGATATTTTAATTAAAATTATAAGCATAGATGCTTTTATTTTTAGAAAGGAAGTGTGACTGCAGGATCAGACTAAACAGGATTTGTTTGCGGTCTGTTACCAAGGAGACACACAGATCTGTATAGGAGCTGTAAACACAAAAACTGTAGGAAATTTGTAATACTATACAGGGAACATTACTTTTTCATATTATCATAGCATATACAGACTACTGCTGTGTAGGCCAATCATTCTCTGACCAGTAGTCAAGCAACACAAATTGTCATGTCAGTAGGGTTTAAGGTTTCATATGCTTTGTGAGTGCATGCCACCCCAGTGACCTGGTAGAAAATGCTGAACATATCTTGGCGATCCAACCATCCTGGCGTGTACCAACCAACAGCCTCTCATCCCCTTAAAGGGGTTTTGCCACGATGTAATGTTGACGTGGGATCCTCCAAAATGGGTATTTAATCACTTTTCTAAATATATGTCATTAAAAAAGTGAAGCCTGTGAGAGCTACAGCTTTCTTTATAAGCCCTTAGTTTCCTGAAAATTTACATTAGACACAACCAGAGGAGTTGATCTGGCAGAGTTTGCATGTTTGCACTTCTTATCTGATGACAGGGAAGATGAAGAAGCTTGCAAGGGGCTGTGGTGAAAGATTCTTTGTCTTTTGTATAGAGAATCCACTGGTTCTAATGTAATTATTTTAGTACACATTTCAGATGATCCCTGCCACTGCGTCTCTGCTCAGACCCTCTCCCTCTGCCCCGTGACTCAGCAGTGCTGTATTTATCTTTTCTACTGAGCAGGTAATGAACGCACTTCTTGGCAAAACCCCTTTAATGACTAATCTGGGCCACTACTTGCATGGACTGACTAAAAGGCATATTTATTTTTTCCTATGTATATTTGCACTGTAATTATCTCCAATCAGTCTTGGACTAACAGTTGACATAATAAACCTCTGAAAAGCACTTCGCAATAGAGCATCTACTTAAGCAGGCACGGATGGAAAGACTGAAAAGCAATTAGTGTCCTGCCATAAAAAATAGCAATTGCAGCGGAACATTGTATGATTTCATTAATGCAGTAGAATGATGCAGGACCCATGACTCACGGGCTGAATCAGTAATATGAGAAATATTACAATGTCTGGCCCATAACTCACGGAGATTTCTCTTTGATGGTTTGTTTGGATCTTTAGTTTAATGAGATTCTCAGGGCATTTAAAGAAACTAGCCAATCTTTAAAATCTTATGAAGGGTTTATGCCCTGCATTCCCTCGTGCACACTTTCCTCATCACTGAAGTCATTGTTGCACAAGTTCAGAAAGGTTATAAGGATTGTCGTGAATAAAGAACAGAGGATGTGTGTCCTGTTTTCAAGCGGTTTGTCTCACCAATGGCTCCCCCAACCATTCCTACTTTATTATCGTGTGTAATAAGCAGATTTTAAATGTAAAACACGGGAATGTCATGAGAACGCCTTTAAAGGGCTGTTCACACGGCATTTTTGGATCCGATTATGGGTCCGCTTTGGATCCGAAAATTGTTAAAAGGTAATTTGACAGTTATAATGTACAATAATTATAGTATATGCTCAATATGGTGAATGCACAGGGTTAACTCAATTGCACACATGCACAAATACTATTTTTAAAAGGTAGAATTTCTACATTTGGGAGGCTGGTAAAAAGCTGTCCAGAACCTGTTTGGGAGATATTAGCCAATGACATCAGAAGGTGGAGTTGTAATGGAGACTGAGCTTGGTATATTTAGCTGTATTCCACAAATGGTCTTGTAGCATCATATCAGTCAACTGAGAGTCACACCCACATGGAAAAAGGTATATAAGTGGGGGGGGGGGGGAGCCAAGGGTGGAACCCGGGGGCGGAGCCTACAGACTTGGAGAAGGGGCAAAGAGCCATATGAGGAAGCCATGAGGGAAGCCATTGAAGGCCTAACTCTGGTATATGGGTGAAAGAAGGGTTCCTATTCTACATTCAGCACACAGACACTCAAGGATAAAGTAGATACATATTTGGCAATGTACTCTATGTTTTGTAACTTGTAATGTTATGTTATGATCCTTTGAAGATTGTAAAATAAATATCCTTTTTTCTTATATAAAGAACGGTGTAAAAGTCCTGTTTTAAGTATTAAGATTCTGATTGAACCTAGATGCGTTAAGATTATAACTCCGGATTTTATAAGGACCTTGGTCTCTCACCCTCACTCACGGAGATCATAGATCAGTTATCTTGTCATTAACGGAATATATTTTTTCTTAAACTATATATTTCTTACAAAAATCACATCCAAAAACGCAGTGGTGATCAGATCCTAAACACATCCAACGCGTATCCAACCTGCAGCGGCGTGGTTGGATGCAGCAGGATCGCATCCTGTAGTTTTAAATAGGGCTCCTGCTGCGTCTTTCAGACCAAGAATTGACATGTCAATTCTTGGAACGGATCCGAAAGATGTAATGAGACGCGCATCGGCTATCATTGGTGATTGCCGATGCGTGTTTTAAAGTAAAAGCAATGTAGATCACATTGCACATTATTAGATGAGTGTTTGGGTCCGTTTAGGGTCCGACAGACGGATCCAAATACGTATCTAAAAATGTATGTTCACGCGGACTCAACATGCCGTGTGAACATACCCTAAGGGTTTCCATTCTTTTTTTTCTAAAAAAAAAAAAAAAAGTTACTGCTGCTCCGGGTTAAAGTAGAAAAGTAAAAAATCCCTCTTGACCTCTGAAACCTGCTCTGTTCCAGCACCGCCGTTGCTCTTTGTGGTTCAGTAGTCAATCACTGACCTTCGCTATCTTTTCCTGTATGAACTGCACATGATCGCTGAGGCCAGTAATTGGCTGCAGTGTTGCATAAATGGCGAATGTGACATCAGTGGCGTTTTAGGCTATGTTCACACGGCTTAAACTTGGACATATTTCGCCCCGTATTTAGCGCCGTACTGCGCACAATACGGGGTGAAATCCGTCCCAGTCATTACGGTAATCCACAGTTCTCATAGAGAACTATGGATTACGTCTCCTCTCCCCGCTCGTCGTATTGTGCGAATACGTGCCGGTAGCAAGGAATGTCTATGGGGCCGGCGTGCTGCCGGCCCCCCGCCCTGCGGGAGCTCCGGCGTAATTGCGGGGCGTAATTACGCCCCGCAATCACACCGTGTGAACATAGCCTTGGAGTGAGAGTACTCCTTTCCCAACCAGCAGCAACTTTATTTCTTTTTTAAAGAATGGAAAATCTCTAACGTCCAATATTCCATCAATGAAGCTGCCCTCAAAACACAGGTGCTGCTATCCTAGTGTGTATACAACAGAGGAGACATGTTCCCCCAATATGGCCATCTCCAAATAAAGTTTTAAAAATCCAAAATAAATAATAAATCAACTTTTTAATACCCTACTGCAGACTTCCGATACTACTTTCTATTTAACCTCTTCCTGCAACAGGGTCTTTTGTTTAAGTTTATTTTTTTTCTCCCTGCCTTTCTAGAGCCATAACTTTTTCATTTTAGGTCTACCTATTCCCAGGCGGAGTTGTTTTCTTGTTTTCTTTTTAGCAAACCAAAATATACTTTGTAATGGTACTATACATCACACCATATTATATACTGGAAAAAAAAAATCTTTGTGGGGTGGAAAGTGAAATGCAATTGCGCCATTTTTGAAGTGTGTGATGTATAGATTTTTGTTTTATTCTTTCAATGTTTAATTCTATCTAAAGTATCTCACAAAACTAAGTACACCCCTCACATTTTTGTAAATATTATGGGGGACATGTATGAAAACTGTCTTGGTCTAAGACTTTTCTTGTTGCCCATAGCAACCAATCAGGGTTCCCCTTTCATTTCATATAGTGCTCTGAAGAAATGAAAGGGGAACCCTGATTGGTTGCTATGGGCAACAAGAAAAGTCTTAGACCAACACAGTTTTCCTACATGTCCCCTATATCTTTTCAAGAGACAACACTGAAAAGATGACACTTCGATAGAATTTGTAAATTTGGTTTGCCCTCAAAATAACTCAGTACACAGCTATCAATGTCTAAACAGCTGGCAACTAAAGTGAGTACAACCCGTAAGTGAAAAAGGCCAAATTGTGCCCAATTTGCCAATTTACCTCCATGGTGACATGTGACTCGTTAGTGTTACAAGGTCTCAGGTGTCAATGGGGAGCAGGTGTGTTAAATTTGGTGTTATTGCTCTTACTCTCTCTTATACCGGTCATTGGAAGCTCAACATGGCACCTCACAGCAAAGAACGGTCTGAGAATCTGAAAAAAGAATTGCTGCTCTACATAAAGTTGGCCGAGGCTTTAAGAAGAGCTGCAGCACGATGGCCAAGACCATACAGTGGTTTAACAAGAAAGGTTTCACATCGAATAGGCCTTGCCATGGTTGACTAAAGAAGTTGAGTGTACGTGCTCAGTTTTCCTACCAAGTTTGCTTTCAAAAATAACGTTGAGTGCCACCAGCATTGGTTAAAAGGGATGGGGTGATCAGTTTGTCAGTGCTCAAACCCATAGTCCCCACACTCATCAAATTAGTCTGATGGCTGTCTTTCCAGAAGGAAGCCCTTCAAGTGATGCAAAAGGGAAATCCTGCAACAGTTTGCTGAAGACAAAAGACTAAGTACATAGATTAGTGGAACATGTCCTGTGCTCTGAGTGACCAAGATAAAACTTATTTTTGGTTCAGAGGGTGTCAAGCATGTGAGGTGGCAACCAGGTGAGGGTACAAGACAGTGTGTCTTGCCTATACTTAAGCATGGTGGTGGGAGTGTCATGGTTTTGGGCTGCATGAGTGCTGCCAGCTACAGTTCATTAAGGGAACCATGAATGTCAACATGTACTGAACAGAGCATGATCCCCTCCCTTCTGGGTTGAAGAGCAGTATTCCAACATGATAACAACCCCAAACACCTCCAACGGTCTTGCTTAAGAAAATGAGGTAAAGTGCTGGATGGCAAGCGGTACAGCCAACCCCCTATTAGCATCTGTGAGGATCCTCAAAAAGGGTGAGAAGACAGTTGTCTAAAATCCCCAGCTCCATGATTTTGCATGGGGAGTGGAAGAGGTTCCCGTAGCAACCCTTTTTAAAGTCCATCCCCAAGAGATTTAAAGGGTTTTATCGTTTGGCTGTTGGCTTTTTAGCAAATTTCCCAGATTGAGTTTAAAATCCGGGGGCGTGTTTTCCCCGTCGCAGGGTGTCCTCCCCCCAGGAAGCTTGTCTCCCCTCAGGGGAAAAAACTGTGACATCTCTTTTGTTTAAAGCGGGGGATGCAGAGGGTTGTCTGGATTAAAGCTCTGAAAACCTCCCAGCTTATGTCTGCAGCCTTCAGGCTCCACAAGCTCCAGAAAGCACCTTTATATCTTTTGTTTTTACACACAAATGACACTGAAAGCAGCAGCTTTTACTTCTAGTGTGTTCACCCAAATTGTACTGACAACAGGCAGAGACCTTTACACAACTACAAGGACAAATGTCAGCTTCAAGTAAAGATCTCTGCTTGCTGTCAGTAACATGTGAGTGAACACAATGGGGAGAGAAGCAATCAGCTTTGAGAGAAGACTCTGCTCAACCTATAACTAACTTGGGCTGGTAGTGCAGCGGTAGAGCTTTGCTCTTACAATGAAAGGGTTTGGAGTTCTAGTCCCTCACAGAGTATTTCCCCCCCCACCCTAAATTCTACACATATGTAGAGAGACCTAAAATATATATGTCAATCTCTATAATGATATATATACACACACAAAGCTCCCCTATAGCATGTATCATCCCCCAGAGTATATGCATTGTATCACATATGTTGGAAGTGCTTGGTGTGACTACTACAAGGATGGGTCACTATATACGGGAGCTTTGTGTGTGTATAAATAAAATTATAGAGGTCTACACATATATTTTCATATCTTTACATATGTGTACAATTTATAAAAGAAAAAAAAAAAAAAAAACTACTGATGGGGCTTAAACTCCTAACCTTTATCTTGCAGAGTGGATCAGCTAAGCACTGCACTACACAAACAGCTTGTAGAACTGTGGTGTTGAATCCTTATGTTATACACTACATATGATGACGTCATAAGGAAGTGGGGCTTGCATTAGATCTGAGGAACATAACGCCCTCTTTTCATAGTAGCAGCTTAAGGACTGGACCTGTGAGGAGGTGAATCAACCTCCTGGCAAAAACCCTTTAAACAGGCAGTAATTGCCCAGATCCTTCACCTAGAGCTGGGAGATATATATAGAGCCAGCAGACCTTGGTTTCACTGTCGATTTTAACAGCTCAGAGGTGAGTAAACACAGAGTGTGCTGGCAGCCAATCACAGTGCAGGGGGTGTGGCCCGGGCGTTTCCTGTCTAGGGGCGTATCCCAACAGGGGTGAATGAAATGTCTGCACAGCCAATTCACAGTGCAGGGGGGCGTGTCTAGGGGGGGGGAAAAAGTCCAGGGGGCGTGTCCGCCAGCAACAGCAGAAATAGAACACAGATTTACAGAAAAGGGTCATATCTGCTAAACCAAGTGACTGAGGTAATGCAACCCAATTACAAAAGTGCTTATTTTTACTGTCCCCATAATCTGAGACATGATCTTTGTAACGATAAAACCCCTTTAAGGCAGTGCTGGAGAATAATGGTGGCCACACAAGATATTGACACTTTGGGCACAATTTGTCCATTTTCACTTAGGGGTGTACTCACCTATGTTGGTAGCCGTTTCGGCATTGATGACTGTGATGGATTTATTTTTAAGGCACACCAAATATACACTGTTGTACAAGCTGTACACGGACTACTTTACATTGTATCAAAGTGTCATATCTTCACTATTGTCCCATGAAAAGATATGATACAATATTTACAAAGATGTGAGGGATGTACTCACTTTTGTGAGATACTGTAGGTGTTTAAATTTAAAAATGTATGAGGTTAAAATTCTGGCAACGGAGCACTCTCTGATCCCAGCTGCTAGCGGCAGGTCTCCACTATAAGGCCCGGTTCACACGGCTTATTCAAGCCGGAATTGCGAGCCGGATTGCGCTCGCAATTCCGGCTTGAATAAGGGGCGGGGTCCGCCGGCCCCATGGACTTCCATTATCCACGGCGCGTATTGCGCCTGGATAATGTGCATGTCACCTTCTCCCCGCCCGGCGGATTCGCCGAGCGAGCAGGAGCGACGGAATCCATAGTTCTCTCTGAGAACAGTGGATTACCGTAATTACTGAGACGGATTGGCGATGTAGTGTAGCGCAAATCCGGCGCGCAGTACCGCGCCAATCCGCGCCGAAATAAGCCGTGTGAACAGCCCCTAACCTTGAGTGCACCCACTCCATACTCCCTTACGAACCACCTGATGTAACAGTACGGCAAATGTCTATTAGGGGTTAAATGGTAGTCCTTTTAATAGAATCCATTTTTATATACTGTATTAGGGAATTAAGAGTTTATAAAAAAGGGATCCTCCAGTCAGGACCAGAGTGGAGTGCAATCACAAAGAGCATCTCTCGCTCTGGAGGACCTGTCCTTTCCTACAGTGCACACATTGTAATAATAACTGTGAATGCTTTATTTTCCCTGTGGTGGCGCTGCAGTGAAACTAAACGCTTATTGCTAGGTAACCCACAGATTACAGCGGATGGCTAGAGCTCCCAGCAGTTGGACACTTTGTGGTTTGCTTACTGTCGAGGGACCCTTTAACAAGTAAGATTATCCAAAGTGGAGAACTTCTATTAGGGCTAACAATGATTACCTAAGCATCCAAACAACTGGTTAATGGTGGTTATGGTCAAGAGCACAAACTAGCAAATATTAACTGAAATGAACAGGAACTATTGCACTGCGGCAGTAATGAAAACATACTGGATGATGCCGGGTGTGTCAAAGAGGGCAACAACCAAATCAGCAGAACACGGGTTCACTGGTTTTTAGCAAAACAAAGAGCAGATGTGAATTGCTGATGTATGGCTGTGTACTTCCGAGGCCTGTCCAATGTTAACTACTGATGCTACATATTGTATGTACTCTGGGTTTGTACAAACAGAAGCTTAGAGGGAATATGTCATCAAATAATACTTATTGTTTAACTCACATTTTTATGTTAAACACATTTTGTAGGAATTTTTGGTTATGTTTTTTTTTATTTTTCCATATCACTTTCATTATTTTTTTAATAATTCTTAAGTCCTGTAGTTTTCACTTTGGCCACTAGGCCTAATAATAGTCTGACACTTCCTGTTCTGTTTAGAGAGCTTTTCAGCAGTGTGCTCATTATCAGTAAAAGCAGGGTCAAGCTGAAAGGAGACACCATTGTGTACAGATAACACAGGATCCACCAGTCACAAGAGGAGATGTCACAGCTCCCCCTCTCCCCTCCCTTCACAGTGAAAACTCTCTTATACAAGTCTATGGGACAGAATCTGTCTTAAGAATCCTATGTGCATTTAAGCTGCTGTAAAGTATCTCTGACTGCTGTTAAAGCAGTGCAAGCAAGAATGTCTTCCCCACAATCATACATAGACGGCCGAATTGAGAAATCTACAGTCAGGAAATAAAAACGACTGAGAGGAAAAGAATATGGATCAGGGGCTTGATTTAAAAAGTAAAAAAAAAAAAATGGCGACAGATTCCCTTTAATATCACCTGATAGAAGTCACACGTTACCTGTGATCTTGAGAGTTCACGTGCATTTTCCTTTTCTCTTCGTAAATCTTCCTGACAAGACTGCAGCTGAAATGGATGCAGTAAAGACCATGAACATGATATTGTGATGCTATACGAACATGGGCAGATGTAAGGGCTGAATCAGAGCAATACTCGACAAGTCAAAACCGGAGTCAATAAGGACAAATGAGCTCAAACCCCTTAAGGGATGGCCTGAAATCAACCTCAGCTTGCTAAAATAAGGTGTTAGATTTCCAGAATTTCAGTGTAGGAACGCTCTCTAAAGCCCTTTCATTCTGGAAAAGAGTGTAATTTCAAGATCAGACTACATGGGGAATGTTTGTGGTCTGTTACCATGGAGATACATAGGTATACACAGGAATTGTAGACACTAAATAATAGAATATTTTTTTATTTAAGACCATTTGCAAAGTCAAATTCTATGCATTGAAGCAATAAAATAAAACAACTGCAAATCCTTTAAAGAGAACCTGTGACGACATCTGACAGGTATGTTTTAATAAAACATTGTGTTCCCAGTGAAATAACATTTCTGGGGCCTATTCTCTTCTATCTCTGTGTTGTGCTGTTCCTCTGATATTCTTCAGGTGTTACCATTCTAGTTTTCAAAGAAGTGTGTCTCTATCAATGACTGGGAAAAGACAGTGGGTGCATGGTCACAACTCCGATTGGTAACAACCAAATAACAGATTCAGTAATACACTTCCAAAATGAACAACAGAGGAACAGCAGAGAGTTATAAGAGAAGACGCTCCAGAATTGTTATTTCACAGGGAACACAAGGATTTACTAAAACATTAGTTCATACAAGAGTGGAGGGTGATGTCTCAGAACCAAAAACCAGAGGGTTGCTTTAAAATTGGATCAAATACCATGTAGGTAAGTTCATATACAGTGCCTTGGGAAAGTATTCGGCCCCCCCTTTAACTTTTCAACCTTTTCCCATATTTCAGGCTTCAAACATAAGGATATAAAATTTTAATTTTTTTGTGAAGAATCAACCAGTGGGACACAAGTTTAACAAAATTTATTGTATATTTTAAACTTTTGTAAAAAAAAAAAAAAAGAAAAGAAAAAAAAACCTGAAAAGTGGGGCGTGCAATATTATTCAGCCCCTTTACTTTCAGTGCAGCAACCTCACTCCAGAAGTTCAGTGGGGATCTCTGAATGATCCAATGTTGTCCGAAATGACTGATGATGATAAATATATCCACCTGTGTGTAATCAAGTCTCCGTATAAATGCACCTGCTCTGTGATAGGCTCAGGGTTCTGTTTAAAGCACAGAGAGCATCATGAAGACCAAGGAACACACCAGGCAGGTCCGTCATACTGTTGTGGAGAAGTTTAAAAGCCGGATTGGGATACAAAAAGATTCCCAAACTTTAAACATCCCAAGGAGCATTGTGCAAGCGATCATATTGAAATGGAAGGAGTATCAGACCACTGCAAATCTACCAAGACCCGGCCGTCCCTCTAAACTTTCATCTCAAACAAGGAGAAGACTGATCAGAGATGCAGCCAAGAGGCCCATGATCACTCTGGATGAACTGCATAGATCTACAGCTGAGGTGGGAGAGTCTGTCCATAGGACAATCAGTCGTACACTGCACAAATCTGGCCTTCATGGAAGAGTGGCAAGAAGAAAGCCATTTCTCAAAGAGATCCATAAAAAGTCTCATTTAACGTTTGCCACAAGCCGCCTGGGAGACACCAAACATGTGGAGGAAGGTGCTCTGCTCAGATGAAGCCAAAGTCAAACTTTTTGGCCACAATGCAAAACGATATGTTTGGTGTAAAAGCAACACAGCACATCCCCCTGAACACACCATCCCCACTGTCACACATGGAGGTGGCAGCATCATGGTTTGGGCTTTTCTTCAGCAGGGACAGGGAAGATGGTTACAATTGATGGGAAGATGGATGGAGCCAAATACAGGACCATTCTGGAAGAAAACCTGTTTGAGTCTGCAAAAGACCTGAGACGGGACGGATATTATCTTCCAACAAGACAATGATCCCGAACATAAGCAAAATCTACAATGGAGGTTCCCAAATAAACGTATCCAGATGTTAGAAGGCCAAGTCACAGTCCAGACCTGAATCCAATCGGGGAATCTGTGGAAAGAGCTGAAAACTGCAGTTCACAAACGCTCTCCATCCAACCTCACTGAGCTCCAGCTGTTCACAAACGCTCTCCACCCAACCTCACTGAGCTCCAGCTGTGCGCCAAGGAAGAATGGGCTAGAATATCAGTCTCTCGATGTGCAAAACTGATAGAGACATCCCCCAAGCGACTTGCAGCTGTAATCACAGCAAAAGGTGGCGCTACAAAGTATTAACTTAAGGGGGGTCGAATAATTTTCCGAGCCCCACTTTTCAGTTCTTTATTTTTTACAAAAGTTTAACATATCCAATAAATTTCATTCCACTTCACAATTGTGTTCCACTTGTTGTTGATTCTTCACAAAAAAAAATAAATTTTATATCTATGTTTGAAGCCTGAAATGTGGCTTTTGCAAGGCACTGTAAGTATAAGCACACCCCGAGATGGCGATATGGTCATCAGTGAGGGCTAAACAGTCGGAAAACTAAACATTCAAAAACAATCTTGATAATGATCACTTTTACTCTCTTGAATTCCATATCTAGGAATATAAAAACTACAACATCAGAAAGAACATGAACTGATTATTCAGCAAAGCTAGTTAAGGGGAGGAGCTTTGACAACCTCTCAATTTTCATGACATAATTGCTTCAACCTATAGGTGTGTGAATCTAGTAATTACATGCAAATACGCTTAAAAGGGTTTTCTAACTACAAAGATTAACTTTTAACATAAAGGGACTGTTAAATAAGTCTTTTTCTAAATATATCGGTCAATAGATTTTACTTTAGCCATGAGATAAGAGCGTTTTTTTTAGATGCGCTGAAGTGCACACAGGTTTCTGGGGTTATCTACATACCAATCGGATGTCTGTTATCTGAGAGCAGGGAGTGACATCACCCTACTGATGGACTGAAATGGAAGCAAACTAAGTCTATCTAACAAGATTAGCTTCAATAAACAAAAGGTACATGTACTGTGAGGACTGGCTTCATCTCTAATCTTGTTAGAGAAAATCTCCTACACTGTCAGAGTAATAGCTCGCTAGAAGATGAATATGCTAATTACTATTGTAGAACCAGCCACAGCCTGAGGAGACAGAGTAAGTGCAAAACTGCTAAAACTCAGTGAAACAGTCTAGTGAGAATACCCCTTTAAGAGAAGAGAGCTAAGTCTCTGGTCCGACCTACTGGACACAGCGTCCCTCACAGCCAAATCTAACCCATTAAAAGTCTTGAAACATGATTGGGATTTTAGACAAGCCAGAAACTCTTCCATACGGAGAGAATATCCCATCTGTCGTCAGTGCAGATCATGGGGTTTTTGCTTTGGGGGTTTAAGAAGCCCCTTTAAAGGGGTTGTTTTACACGGCGTTTTTTTTGATCCGTTTTTTCAAACCGCAAAACGGAACTAACAATTGTCAAAAAGTGATTAACATTAGAGGAGAATGGGGGAAAGGGGCATCGCTGGGTTTCCCCCGTAGAAACAGCGATGCCTTTTTTAGGAGCCTTCTTTCACTGCCTTTTTGCATCCGCTTTAAAAATGACATTTCAATTCTTCTTGCTTTCCTTTCGCAAGTAAAGCCCCTAGGATAAATTGGGGGTCCCTTTTGGGGACATGTCCAAAAAAAAAAAAAGGGGTCCACACTCCGGGTACGTATCAGCTGCCTTTGCATCGAAAGCGGGTTTCGAAAAGCCACTGGGAGGCCTTGGGCGGGGAAACGCTGGAGAGGTGTGGGCCGGCAGCGGGAGCGCAGGGGACTTGGGGGGAGGCACGGGAGGCAAGCGGGCCCGGGACGGGGGGCCAGGGTGGCGGCGACGGGGGCAGGCGAAACCGGCGGGAGCGGGAGGGGGTCGGATTTTGAGCGGCGGGTGGGGGGGCGGTGACAGTGGAGGTGCGGGATTTTTAAAAGGTGGGGGGAGCCGGGGGAGGCAATAAAAAAGGGGGACGGGGCGGGGGATGGGATAGAAAGGAGGTGACGGGGGGGCAGGCATAAAAAATGGGGGGGGACGGGGGGGCAGGCCTATGAATGTAGGTTTAACCGGGGGGGCAGGCATAATAATGGAGGGACGGCGGGCAGGGGATATGAATGAAAGGGGAAAGGCGGGGCCCCATATGAATGGGGGTTACGGCGGGGAGGAGAGAGAGAGAAAGAGAGAGAGAAAGAGATCCCCCCCCCCCCCCCCCTTCTGAAAACGCATCCGTATAGCGATGCGTAAAACCAATTTAAAAAGCTTAAAAAACGATCCAAAAAAAGTAACACTGCTGCGTTTGCGATCCGCTTTTTCCCCCGGGGCCCCTTTTCAATGCCAAAAAACGGACTGTAAAAAAAGGGCCCAAAACCCGTGTGAACAAGCCCCTTTAAAATTTGGCAGGGGGGTAAAGTTTTTCTTTCAATGAGAGCACCTCTCCTCAAGGAGAAACTTTATTCCCGAAGAATTTGGCAACTGTCATTCATGTCAGAAGGAAAATCAAAAATTACAGGTAAACCAAGGATAAACTGGGAAATAATTTGGGGGAATAAAATTGTGTTGTTATTTTTATTATACTTATTTTACTTTTTTTTCGAGGGGAATGCTTTCCATTTCAGAACTACACATATCATAATACAGGAGTCAGAATTATATAAAACTGCAGAATTAGCACTGCTCCTATAGACAATCAGGGGGAGAGAAACAATCCTATTGTTTTGCCCCGGGGCCCCGTGGGTTTTTGAACTGCCCATTTCTCGTTTTCAGGTCCCTTCCTCGTTTAAAAAAATTCCTCCATCGCGCGTTTCCCTTCTTAAAGTCTTCTTCAAAGATAGCTACCTTTTAAGTAGAGTATGAATACAGATTAAACATATACAAGCAGTATATGGGGGTGCATACAAAACAAAATAACACATAAACATGCATTGAGAGTCCATTAAAATAAACCCAAAAAAAAGTAAAATGCCATTAAAGTGTCTGCACCAACTTCTACTGTAATTCAATTCTAGGATTTTAAATTCTGTGCGGATAAATTCCATGCTCTATTTTTACAGGTGTTAGAGCTCTGTTTTACGGATTGAGAATATGGAATTCCCCGATTCATTTCATTACTACACAGCTTGCTCTAAGCTTAATAGTAAACCTGTACTTTAGCGAGCTCCCCTCATGGTGGCTGAAGGTAGCCCAAATTTTACCAACTACAGCTGTTTGCACGTTGGCTTAAAGGGGTTGTATCACTACAAGGATTGCTTTTTATGTTAAAGATCTTGCAAAAACAAGTCACTTTGCAATAATTGTCCATTAACAGTGTCCTACCTATTCTGAGATATCCCTTCTTGTATGGGCTGCATCAGCTCCTCAAGTCGCTATAGCTACAGACCTGTTTGATCACTCTTGATAGGCTGCCAGCACTGATTGCTATAGCAACAGACCTGGCTTGTACTGCAGCCTACTAGAAGCCAGTAAACACGCCACTGAATTTAAAATGAAACCAAGAAAACAGGACTGAAGTAAGAAGAATCAGTGTAGCGAGACAACCCCTTTAATAGAATTGGAAAATAATTTCAGATTGGCCTTTACAATGGCACTTATCGCGCCAAAGTTTGGAGTGTACCTGTTCATACATTCTTTTTGGCTCAAAGTACAAAAGAAAACTGGCACAGCCCTGTACATACATGTCGCCCTTGGTGTGCAAGCATGGTGTATATGAGATATGGAACCAGTCAACCGAGTGCTTGCAGTTGTTTCTGCATCTCACATAGGTTTTCATAGAAAGTCCACTTCTCCAATGCACAGTCATTTGACAAAATTGGCCCCAATCAAAGGACTTTCTTGTCTAAGGATTTAGGAACCAATACAGCTTTCAGCACTTGTGACTTAAAATATTGGGCAGGTCGTCCACAGTAGGATTAAAGGGGTAAGCGCCAAAGTGTTTTATGATACACAAAGCATTAGAATATTACCATACAGGATGTATCCAGATAAAAAGTAAATGATAGCCATTTATGTGTATGAAGCGGAAATTACTTAAAAAAACCCACAGGATTAAGATTAGCTAAAACCAATTAATTTCCAGCCGAGCAAGCCATACAATACGAGCCTGTTCTCAGACGAAGGATCAATGATGTATTATGTACGACACAAAAGGTTCATCAGTGAGGTGTCTAACGATGAGATTTCCCAATGTTTTCTAAATCCTATAAATCTAGGGATTATTGTCATATGCCATTACAATAAAAACACAGTGCTTGATAACAGAGTCCAATAATTTGGCACGTTAAAGCCTGGATTTGCAGAACATGCCTGATATATAGGAGGGCGAGTATGTGAACTATTTAAATTTATCCCATGTTTCCTGCGGAAACCTCTTTCTTTCATTGTGTCTCTCACTAAGGCAATCTTGCAGGGATAACCTACCAACAGTGGGGCCGCCCGTGTCGGGGTGACTATTCCGCTTCCTGACTGAACAAGTGTAGGTCGAATGCTAGGGACAGTTTATTCTATACCTGTATGGTCTTCAGCTTTCTGAACTAAATAGTGATCAGAAATAAAAATTAAGAAAGAATACAACGAACTGGGTAAACATATTATTGTTGCCTCCCTAGTACCTTAGGGATTTATGTAAAGTCATCACAGTACTTTTACCAATGAAGAAACATTCAGGTTATTTTGTTGGCTCTTGGTGCAGGATAATAGTGTTTTTTTTTAGAAGAATATTAAAAGTAAAATATTAATGGGCGCATTGTCTCAAAATATAGATATGTTCTTATTATTACTTGTTGTATTTGTTCCTAATATTTAAAGAGAATTGTCTGTGATGATGGCATACTGCCAAGATGATCGATGTGATCTTGAAACCTACCGACCCTTCAAGGGGTTGTCCATGACTTAGAAAAAAAGATCTGCTGGTACAAATGGATAAAAAAAAACAAAATATCCACACTCATTTGTGAAGCCACCGCTAACCAACACCGGCACTACTCTGGTGCTCCCCAC